>OY759271.1:50602228-50887228 GCA_963662155.1 Lamellibrachia columna
ATCATTTCCGATGTCGTCGGCTTTCTTTTTTGTCGTCTGCTGCAGTAAAATGGACAAAACTAGGCGTCAGTCACCCCTATCGCTTTTTAGCTATCTAAACTGTATACAAGTATACATCACAAATAAATACTAACATTCGCAACACTAGACATGCACAAATCTTACCCTTTTCGAGATTTTCTTGTCATCACTGTTACTGACAAGCGGCTAACCATCCAGCGACAGAGAATCCATGATTGTTGTCATTGACATTGCCTTGGCAACTGTCAAATTACTTCCACATTTCCGCCGTTGACATTGAAATAATATCCTCATTAGTCAAATAGCGTGTTTTAGGATGAAACGTTTTAGGTCCTATGTTTATCATGGAAATATCGCTCTTTAGTTTATGATGGATTTTACGAGCATATTAGACTTAGTGAAACGCATTTTGAAAACGCTCTTAAAATTCCATGATGGATTAGGCATTATGATGGGTCGAAGACTTAGACTTAGTCTTAGAGTTAGACGAAACTAACATTCTTATGAGCTCCTAAGGCTAAGGCTAAGCACGATTTCGCTCTAAAAAATCGATTTCGCTCCTTAGATATGGTCGAAACTGAAAATTGCGTTTCATTAAGAATAAATCATAAAAACGTTCATAGAAACTCTCTTTAAAACGCTCCTAACTTACGACGAGTTTAGTCTTTAGACCGCTCATAACATAACTTCATAAGACTAAACTAAACGCTAAAGCCTAAGGCTAAGCCTAAGGCTAAGCCTACATATCCATCATAAACAGTTAAATTTACCTAACTGCGTATTATCTTGACTCCATTTTTACGTAGAAATCCAGTTTTTACAGTCAAATAAGTTTTCAAAATGTGAGCGATGTATAGCTCGTAAATTGTGTCTTTGGCCTATAGCGTCTATTGATTTTACGGCACTGACGTTGACAAGTCGTCGTGGGCGCTGTTTTACGACATCGCGAAGGTCAAGATTGTCCGTGAAACGTTTGCTATTAAATTTTGCACAATTGGGCAAAATAAATAGAAAAGTTGTCCAAAAGTGGTTGGTGATACGATCCATCGAACACTTTTCAACTACATTTGACTGCGTTGATCACTGGGTGAAGAGAAAAAGTGTAATTTTAAAAAAGACGCTGCGTCACAGAGGACACTATTTCTGTGACACAAATGGTTACATAATTGTCTTAAAATCAGACTTCATGACGAATATATTCAAACATGGTCATCAAATGTAGAATATTTAAAGAAGTATTCGAGTTTGAATCATACTTGACATTGTTACCGGAGAGACTAAGAATTATTTTTACTCAATTTAGGCTGGGTAACACAAAAATGCCTTTTGAAACAGGCAGATGGTTCAATATTAATAGAAAGGTAAAGACTATTCGTCCAACCATTGTGCGGATAAGCGTACGGTCTTTGTTATTCGCCCAACCGTTGTGCGGATAAGCGTACGATATGTCTTATTCGCCCAACCGTTGTGCGGACAAGCGTACGGCTAATAGTATTCACCCAACCGTTATACGGACAAGAGTACAATCTGTCTTAATCGAACCGCTGTGCGGATAAGCGTATGATCTGTCGTAATCGAACCGTTATGCGGATAAGTTTACGATCTATACTCACGATATATGCTAATCGTCCAACCTTTGTGCGGATAATTTTTATCTTTATAATTTTTATCATGAACATTTGTAGATGTCTTAATTACTAATTGATGCGATAGCTGATGCATAACATATAAGCAGTCAAGGCTTACAGTGCGGAAAGCAACAAAGAGAAGAAAGACCTGCATCAGTACGGGCAGTCGATACAAGACCGCACTGGAGACCAAATGTAACCTGATAACCTGCCCACAACAAAGGTCATGTAGTTCAAAGAAGAGAGGGCTCCCGAAAGCTGATAAAACATCGAAGAAAAATAAGAGAATGAAGACAGCGGCACTACGCCTTGTCTATACTGTTCGGAATTACATTCCAGCAGGAGAAGAGGCGAAAGCTGGATTCAATGTGGGAGTGTTGCCAGTGAGCATACCGTGTGAGTGTGCCGGGTATGATGAGCGTGGCGGTTTTATGTGCGAAATTTGCGTCGATGATTAAGTGGCATCGCCCATCTTTGAGGGGGGGGGCACTGTTGCTGCCATGTTTTTATCAATAAAGAAATGGGTGTCTTTTAAAACACATCTGACTTATAATAGTTATTAAGATATAGCAGTAATATTATGCATACACGTAGTTAAGATACTTAGTTGGGTAGTGAAACACAAACTAACCTTTTTTGTAAAAAAAAATGTCAAATGTAGGTCAATCTGCGGTTAAGGGTCCCATTTTACCCGACCTTCCCCTATGACCGAGTTGGTGGTCAATTTCAGACATACATATTTTTTATGTATACATATACTCCAAACAAAGGCTATGGACTATACCCTCCAAGTACAGTAAGACAGTCAAAGCATTTACAAGAGAAAAGGGTGAAATATAAAAGAAAGCCCAGTAAGTAAGCCTGGTGGAAGTAGTGCCACTACTTTCCCGCTACACCCCCCCCCCCATCCGCTCTCCTTCTGTTATAGATTCATCACGTGCTACTACACTGGCAGATAACACAAACACATTTGTTTGGAGCTACACACAGGTTAGCGCAGACCAAATGACACCATCGCGAACAACACTCGCATTCAACCCATAAAATCTTCTTTGGCTCACTTAGGTCAGGCCTGATGCAAAACGGAAGGTCACAGACGACCTGAGCATCGTTTGCATTGTCCTTCTGCTTGAGGAGGAACTTTTTCAGGACATGCTGTCTGTATACAGCAACATCAGACTGGCGCATAACACATTGTCCTTCTGCTTGCTGAGAGCTGTTTCAGGACATGCTGTCTGTATACAGCAACATCAGGCTGGCGCATAACACATGGCGGCAGTCCACTTGTGATTGCCTTTGCATTCTGTAATATGGACAACAATGTTTAAATATAGACACGACATAACATTATATTTTTAATAAAAGCTGAAGATTCATATACAGTTCGGATTTCATAGCAGATTCTACTCCGTGGGCTATACAGGTAGGTATCAGTCCTGATGCTAAGTGTCAGTGTCACTCCAAATCATAATACTGTTGGCAAACCAGGCATTAGTCAAAATGTTGGCTTGGTGTTACAAAAAAAGGTTTGCTCAGTTCTCAGTTACACACAGAAAAATGTATAAAACAACCTACATGCTTTTAATGTAAATCAATAAACATGCATCAAGATTATCATTACGGTACATTGCATAATCGTATCTTGCAAATAATGGTAAAACCTAATCGTTTTCTCAAACGATGTTCACCATCATGATGAAAATGCCACAACTGTGTCCATCTTGTTGCTGTGTACACGGGACGAACACCTCTCGCCATGTCTTTCCTGGCAGGCCCAGTGCTTCAAATCGAACATCTATGTACATCCTGAGAAAGAAATCAGTTCACAGTTATCAGTCATGTAGCTGCTTCGGGCTTTTCGTTAAACATTACGACCTAAGGACTTCTGAAACTGTATCTATACTAATGCCGAACAACTAAAGTTACAATGCGCACAGTGTTAAAGAGGGCCAGGGCCTGCACACACATGTATAAAACATATCACTTGACAAATTACACGAATATATATATATACAAGTAGATTTCTACACATATAATCATGTTATATATAAACAAATATATGTATATGTTTATATATATAACATATACATATATTTATTTATTAATATATATATATATATATATATATATATATATATATATATATATATATATATATATATATATATATATATATATATATATATATATATATATATTAATATATATGTTTATATATATAACATATACATATATTTATTTATTAATATATATATATATATATATATATATATATATATATATATATATATATATATATATATATATATATATTAATAAATAAATATATGTATATGTTATATATATAAACATATACATATATTTGTTTATATATAACATGATTATATGTGTAGAAATCTACTTGTATATATTATATATTCGTGTAATTTGTCAAGTGATATGTTTTATACTTGAGGACGGGAAAAAAAGACGCAAGTACATCACCCTCTGGCAGTAAGTGTCCGCTTGACCGAAACACATTCTCCATCACCCGTATATATATATATATATATATATATATATATATATATATATATATATATATATATATATATATATATATATATATATATATATATATATATATATGACCGAAACACATTCTCCATCACCCGTATATATATATATATATATATATATATATATATATATATATATATATATATATATATATATATATATATATATATATATACGGGTGATGGAGAATGTGTTTCGGTCATATATATATATATATATATATATATATATATATATATATATATATATATATATATATATATATATATATATATATATATATATATATATATATATATATATATATATATATATATATATATATATATATATATATATATATATATATACGGGTGATGGAGAATGTGTTTCGGTCAAGCGGACACTTACTGCCAGAGGGTGATGTACTTGCGTCTTTTTTTCCCGTCCTCAAGTGAGTTGAGTACTGTACTGCAACATTGCTTGCCAAGAGACACCAGTGATTGTCACAGCAAATGGGCATCAAGATCCAAAGGTATTTGGCAAGACATACAGGTCTAAAAAATTAATTCATGTTATGAATGAATTTTTTGTAGTAGATGGGGAGGTTTCCAACTGGAAATCAGTTTTGAGTGGGGTACCACAAGGATCAGTATTAGGACCTTTATTATTCTTAATATATATTAATGACCTGGATGATAATATAACAAGCAACGTACTGAAATTTCCTGATCGCACAAAAGGGTTAACAATGATGGTGATAAACAACATTGAAACAACGATCTAGACAGATTAGTGAAATGGTCTGAGAAATGGCAGATGCTGTCCAATTTTGGGAAATGTAAATGCCTACATACAGGATATGGAAATTGGATGTAATTGGACACTATTATAGCCTTTTTTTCCTCCAGTTTTCCATTGAGTCTATCAAGCACATTTTCTAAACAGACTGCATCAGCCGAAACATGTCCAGTAATAAGTTTATTGTACATATTATAGTGGAGGGTTGAAGGAGAAGAGGAAGACCCAGAATAAAAAAGCGTCTTACTTTCAAGTGTCGATAGGACTACGTAGGCACTGTTTCTTACTTAGGTAAGTGGGCTGGTATGTTACTGGTGGTTGTTCCCTGTTCGGAAATTGATAATGCACACCTGGCGGTAACCAGCAAATGCTGCATGTAGATCCTGAGCAAACTCAATCCTGCTGCGAACCTTCTGCGCCCATCAGTTACTTATACAAGCATACTGAACTGTTGCCTGGAAATCTGCCGTTCTGGCTGAAAAAAGACCACTTTAGCAGATGGCACAATTCGCATTTTCAACTGTCCTATCATTACTACGAACAAATAACAAACATTTATTTTCAGAATACTCCCTAACTGCAGCCTAAAAATCAGTATAACAATCATATTAAGCCGTTCTGCAGTTCGGTTAAGACGCTCTCGTCCATATTTGCGCGCTTAAAACAGCGGATGTGAAAGTGCAAGCACCTGATTGGACGTTAGTGGTGGGGCGAATAATAAATGACGCGGTGTTGTCCGCACAACGGTTGGGCGGATAAGATTGATCGTACGCCTTATTCGCACGATGGGTGGGCGAATAGCCACTTCGTAATAGAAATGAAAGGTATTGTACTTTGAGTAACAGAAATGAGATTGGGGATGAATTTCATCTATTGTTTCAATGTGAAACTTTAAGAGACCAAAGAAATAGATTTCTGACTAGTTATTTTATTAATCATCCTAATTCTTTCAATATTCATAGTTTAAATAAATTAATAAGAATTTGTAAGTTGATCAAAAATGACAAAATAATAATTGGTAAGTTAACTAACTAACACTTACTGTTCTTATTATTTTTTAACGTTTTGAGTACTCTTGGTATTGTATATTTACCTCATACACCACTGTATGGTATTAGAGAATAAATAGCTTTTACATTTTTCAATAACAACGCTCGTGGAGAGCGCCAACAACCTCAACCGAAGTCGTGTCATCGAGTATGCCAATATGAAGGTTAGGGGTGTACATATTTTGGTTAGACACAGCTAAAAATGTGCTAAAAATGTAATACCAAACGTTTGATCTTCGCGATACCGTAAAACAGCGCACACGACGACTTGTCGACGTCAGTACTGTAATTTGTAAAATAGACGCTGTAGGCAAAAGCCATAATTTACGAGCTATTCATCACTCACATTTTGAAAACTTATTTGACTGTAAAAAACTGGATTTCTACGTAAAATGGAGTCAATATATGTAGTTTCATAGCTATTTGGAATCAATGGGATCAGGCACAGGAAGTCTTCTGATACACCTTCGTTGAAATACCGCACATATATCATCAGCTGTGCCGCGTCACTTTTGTCAGTGCTTTCGTCGATAGCAAGTGAAAAAGCAGGACAGGCTCGCAACTTAGTCATCAGCTACGTGAAAATGTCACCACTCAACTCATCACATCGACGGGCACATGTGTCGGGTGAAAGTGGTGGTTTCCCAATCTGTTGCACGATCTTATCTTTGTTCTGAAAACCAGCGAAGAGAACTTCGGCACTGGCCACGAAAGCCTTCTTTGAACAATTCTGCGTGAGTAAGCGGCACCTGGTGTTGAGCGAGTAAGTAACAGATGCGATAGTTGGCTTCATTAAGATGGCTTGAAGTGTCTGTAAACACAGATACTCTCTTCGTCTCGCCCAAGTATGCATCAAATCGTTTCTTAAATTCCTTCATGCGTTCGTCTGTTCCCACATATGCACCGTCAAAGCACTTTTATGCTTTTCGATATACGCCATTGTCCTGAGATTCACAAATTCAATGTTAGTTGTGTCGAAGATTACTTGTTATTGAGCGATGTTTCATCCGGGTTTCTGCGAATCGAGCGTTAGCTTCTGTTAAGTAGCGCCGCCTAGCTAGCATCATTATAAAGGTGAAGGTTGTTGCTATTAAATGTGTACGAAGTTTACTCTGGCGAATTGACATTAAGTGAACAACAAAATTAATTCTTCATAATATTTCAAATTTGTTTAAGCTCTATGGTTGTGTTGTAAAGTTGAAACAGTCGGCATAATTGTATTGAAAACCAGCAGGAAACACGTTATTTAGTGCTCATAGAACAACTGGAAAATTGGTACTGCAAAACAAATATATTGCTGGCACGGTCACGCGGACCAGTTGAAAGAGGGCGGCAGGCCAAATTTGGTCCGCGGGCCAGAGTTTGCGGACCGCTGGTGTAAGACAACCGACACCATATTCCAATTCCACGGTTGCTTTTTCCACGGTTGCTCCTGCACGGATAAAGAAATTAATTCCATTAACGAGAAAACCATGTCTGATCTCCTTGACTGTGTATATATTTAGTGACTGTGTATGTATTTACATGACCCATATATACAGTAAAAATCGTCTCCTAACAAGTAGTACTCTGTGTGTAGAACATTGACCCATATTTATGCTGAGAAGCGCCCCAAGTGGCTACGAACTTTATATGTGAGTTGCCACGCCCCCGGCGATTCTGTGCGTTTACGTGACCCATATTTATGAAAAGAAGCATCGCTAGTGGGTACACACATTATTCCTAAGTTGTCACGTCCGTGACTGTGTATGTATTTACATGACGCATATATATGCACAACCATATATATGCAATATTACGTTACATGTATGTTGGTCTATTTAAAAAAAATCTACATTGCGTTGTATTAAACTGATTGCTGCACTTTCATTGTCTTGCATTAAGCCAAATGCTACGCTTTTGTAGTAAAGGATTATTTCGTTGTATTAAGCCAAATGCTGCGAATTCATTGTCTTGCAAGCCGAATGCTACGCTTTTGGAAGGCATGTTAGACGTTTATTGCATTAAGCAGAATGATATGCTTTCATTGCATTAAGAGGAAGAGTGCGCTTTTGTATAAAGGTATGTTAGACTTTAATTGCATTATGTAGAATGCAACGATTTCATTTTATTTAATTAAGGCGAATGCTACGCTTTTGTAGGAATGCATGTTAGACTTGCATTGTGTTTCATTGTATTAAGCCGAACGCTGCTATTTGCAGGAAGGCATGTTAGACTTGCTTTGTATATTAGACTTTCTTTGTTTTTTGTTGCATTAAACCGAATGCTGCACTTTAGTTGTTTTGCATTAAGTTGAATGCTGCGATTTGCGTATTATGTTACAATATATTCAAGTTAAATATTGTTCACTTTCTGTTTGGTGGGTTGAATAAAAGAATTAAGACGAAACAAGTGGTGTCGACAATGTTATTGGTTTCCAAGAAACAACATTACACGCTGTTTATAAATGCAAAAAAAGTTATGAAGGAAGGCGAAAAGGTAAAGAAATTTGTTTTTAATGCCATAAATTAAATGAAAATGTTACAAATATAGGCATATTGCTTATTTGCTGCTTCGCTATTTCGCTGTTTTGCCACTTTCACTGCCTCGTAGCTTCGGTGCCTTTTTATTTCGTTAATGCACTGCTTCGTTGCTTCACTGCCTCGTTGCTTCACTGCCTCACTACTTCGCTACTTCGCTGTCTTGCTACATTTTTGCTTCGCTGTCTCGCTACTACTATAGGGCGCCACCGCAATCCTAACCGATTCGCTACATATGCGCCAGGTGCGCCACCATAACCCTGATTAGTTATTCCACACGAAGGCGTTACCTTCCCTCTAACTGATTAATTACGTATCCGCTACGTACCGTCATATATTGTATGGAAGTGACGTCACTTTGGAATTCACGTGGCTGTCATGGCCGTACCCACTGACCCCTCCCAGAAGTGTCATGGCCATAAGGAGTTAAACCGTCGAAAAGATGGCAGCCAAACACGTCCTTCCCTTGACACGTGATTTTACTTAGGTTATTTGGACTTAGTCGTTTTTCGAGTTGCATAAAAGTTGGACAAGTTTAGATTTTCAAAAAAAATTATGTTTTGACAATTTTGTTACTACGTTGCAAATGAAAGTTTGTAACATGAGAGGAAGATAGAGAAAGACGGATGGTAGCAATAATGAAAGTTTGCAACATGAGAGGAAGATAGAGGAAGACGGGTGGTAGCAATAATGAAAGTTTGTAACATGAGAGGAAGATAGAGGAAGACGGGTGGTAGCAATAATGAAAGTTTGTAACATGAGAGGAAGATAGAAGAAGACGGGTGGTAGCAATAATGAAAGTTTGTAACGTGAGAGGAAGATAGAGGAAGATGGGTGGTAGCAATAATGCACAAGTTCAATAGCAAGGCATAAGTGATGACAACAATTTGATTGTTTACACGTTCGTGTGTTTCGTCGAATAATACGCATTGCCTTTGTAAGATGTCTTTTAGGCGAGTTATTAAGCAGTGGGAGAATCAGTCTTGCATGAGTTGATTCATATCGTCTGTCCAGGCAGCCGACCCCCAGTCGCTGTACAGCCGCGGCAATGTATTGATAATCTCGGCGAAGGTCAACGCACTTTTATCGTCGGAAGGAGCAAGGCGGCCGTACACGTGTTGCTGGTCGATCTGACAGCCCTCGCAATGGTCGTTTGCGCGTTTCGTGATCCATTCACCGATGCACCTCACAAACGCCTGCTTCATTTCCGCTTCCAACAGTTGTCTGCGCTTCCCCAGTGGTATTTCCGGGACGGAAGGGACGCCGAGTTCAGGAGAATAATGAACGTAGCCAAATCATCCAAATCAGAGGCGCTCGCTGACTCTTTATTGGGGGTGGTCGTCGTGATATTGGAGTCGATATCGATAGGTTTGGAGGATGATGTCCCGGATGCCGCTTTCTCTCGCAGCTGGTGGTTCGTCCACAGCTATCGACGCAGTCAAGGAAGTGGCTACTGCTGTCACCGTCTTTGTCACGTGGGTGTGGTCATCATAGTAGGAAGCACTTGGCATTAGGAAGCTGACACGACAGTTTGTTGGTGTACATATTTACATTAATGACATTACATTACTCACCACAATAATGTTTATCTCCTCCGCTTGTCGTTGTTTCTTCCTCAGACAGCTGCCGTCGGCGATGTGGCGGTTTAAATGATTCCTTTTTGTTAAGACATTCGAAGATATGATGAAGAGTGGTTAACTCTTGTAGTAGCAATCACAACCCATGTACACAAGGTTGACTCGAGTTACTGAAGTTATGGCCACAAGACATGGGCGAAAATAAATAATTTATTCGTCCTTAGCCCATGTCTCGGAGACGAGAAGACTATGCAACCTTGTAGCACCACACACACATTCATCGTCTGCTTCTAAAATCGTGCAAATTCGATAAATACTACGGCGGCCACATTATGCCGAAAGCAGGGCCTAATGCAACCTAAACCATCTCTAGGATTGGGACATCAAGTTCCTAGGCTTCGGAGTTAGACCCTTCAGTTCTAGAATAGCCGCATTACATAACCGACCAACAATCTTCAAACACCCCCAAAAAAACTCAACTTACAGCTATTTTGTTATAAATGTAATATTACCAGAATCTCTGCGTTGAAACGGTAACAACGGTATTAATTGTATCACTCAACTCCTACAACTTAATGGGTTATATACATAAAACGAATGTTCCGAGCTGTCTAGCACCTGTCAAAGGTGTGAAATCATTTGTCGCACCTTGCTTTCCTGTTGAGCAACAACTTGCTAGTTCATGTATTAAAATTTTTATACCTTCACAAAATGTGATCCACAAGTATACCATCGTATCAATCACGTCAAACTGGTTCTACACATACTAAAATTTACCATCCTAACCGAAAGAATAATGCTCAAATTTATAATACTACAAATTCACTCAAGTAGTTACACCTTAGTCACCAGGTGGCACTCTTGCATTGTGCAAATACCACTCCCTCCCGTACTTTAGATGGCAGCACTATCACGTAGTCTACCGTGTGTACACTACTAGTGTAAATTCTTTTAATTTAAATAAATGAACAATGGGCAGAAGATAAACCCAGACTCATTCTCCCAAGCCACTTTGTGACACTGGATATTTAAAGTCAATTGTCTTAAAAATGCCCTTTCTCTCGTCAATAAAGGCAATGCCATCAATTTGTTTGGTAAAATGAGGCTAAACCGGGGTATTCTAAAAAAAAAATCAAATGTATCCGAAAGATGGCGCCATTTATTTACAGTCTTACACATTCACAAAAACCACGGACAGATTTTGATTAAATGGATTTTAAAGATTTTACACAGTGCACTCCGCTTAATACGATCACATCGGGTCAGATTTGATTCTAATCGGTTGATTCAATTAAGAGGCACATTTTAATACAGCGTAGATAGGAAATAATTCTGGCCAATGCTTTTTATTATACTATAAACGGCTGATTCTGTTATAATATTTCGTTTTAATATATTGTGTCATCTGCGACTAATGTGTCGCAAAAAGTGGCAAAATTACTACGTTAGGTAAAGTTGAGTCAAGAATAAATATAATATATGTGTGATTTTATTACTGATAACTAGTGGTGTGACGGTTGCGGGTTTGGAAGGTTGAAGACCCGAGAACAGCGGTACCTACTGGATTTCTGTTCCTGACCCAGAACCGTGACAGCACTAATAATTACACTATTATGGGAAACCGGGGCTAGTTGTAACTTGTAAGTTATAAAAAAACATACACATGGCATGAATGTAGATCTAAAAACCATTTGTTCACTTTTGATATACTAAGTCACCGATGGTCCAGTGACGGTAGTAGTGGAGCTCAGCAATGGGTTGTTGTGGAATGCACGATACAGTCGCAACAGTTTGTGTTGCCAAGTTCCCGGCTCTGCACTGATCTTTCCACCGACCAGGTCGTCGTATTTCTTTGTGTAGTTCTTGAACGTCCACTGCTGGTTGGAACTGTTGAACTGGCACGGTCGTAGAACAATGTCTTCGCTCTTTGCCAACGCCTCCAAACACACGTCGTTTTTCGAATCCATAATTGGACCCCCCTACATTTAAACAATAGACAGTGCCTATATATACATGCATGCATTCATACGTACGTACATATGTACGTACATACATACATACATACATACATGTGTATGCATGCATGCAGGCATACGTACGCATGCACGCACGCACGCACGCACGCACGCACGCTCGCTCGCACGCACGCACGCACGCACGCACGCACGCACACACACACACACACACAAACATAAACAAACGTGTGTGTGTGTGTGTGTGTGTGTGTGCGTGTGTGCGCGTTAGCGTTAGCGCGCGCGTTCTTGCGCATTAAATGCATGCAACAATCTTAGAGAAATCGACTGATGTTTTGTACAAATGCTGTCTTGGACCCACTTTTGTAACACTCAAATTAATGTCTTAACGTTTGAATCAGTGTTTGATTTAGGGAAATTAATACGAATAAATTATAAATTCAAAAATAGTGCACGAGTGACTACGGATTCAACAACAACAAAGAGAGATTTTGAATAAATGGGCAGGTTCACCGATAGGGCACTGTGGGACAGACTCTCAATAGATGTGGTACAACACCTTCCAATGAATCCACTTCGTTAAGTCCGTTCTGCCATAAGCGTTGACGAATGTGTTCACCCACAATATATATTCGCCATTTGAAGATATGGATGAAATGATGGCTGTTTTATGTCGCATCTCACCGAGATTGTTCCAGAAGAAACCCTGCCCACAAACACAGTAAATTACACGTTGCTTGGGTTGTATAATGTGAGCGAACAATTCTACCCTGATTGTTTATTGACTGATATGGACGATATGTATTTTACACAATATTTACGATCGGCATTGTCATAACTGAAGCAATACGTTGAAGTAACTGGAAGTATGCATGCATATAAAATGTTATTATAACTATGTTATTATTAAGAGAGAAATTGAACTTTAGTGATTTATTGATTAAGATATACCATTGCTAAAGGATGTTAAATTATTGACATCATAAATGTTACTAGTAATAAATAAATGGTGTCTTTTACAGCGTTTATCTTATATTCTACGACACATCAAACACTATCTCAACTTGTCTTGGAAAATATTGATAGTTGAAATAGACAAGTTTGGTGAGCTGTCTGGAAACGGTTATATACTTTGATGGTATCTGATATGAAAACATCCAATATGAAGACTTCAGTTCACCTGTGTGTTCATCAAATAATGGCAGGGGTATTGGATGAAGTTCCCCCCTCGATCCAGACATGCTTTTGTTGCCGTATTCCGCACCTATCGATCCAAGGAGAAGGGTATAATAAAAAATGGTCTAAGTCACTTGTAAGTCAGTTATGGAAATGAAACTGCACCCAGACATGACTGCATTCAAATACAAATGGTTGAAACTGACACAAATGCAAATCAATTTGGATTTGCATTTCCGATCCTATAAATGAAGATGTAGAACTGGATTACCGTGCCACACAATATGGATATCAATATTTCCACCAGATTTAGCTGGACTCCAAACCAAGATTACAAAGTCCAACAATGGGTTTATGACTGTTTTTACTGCAGCGCATCTTGAAGAGAAACGTTTGTGATCGTCGATTAAAGCGCTCAACAACAGTATATAGATATCCAAATTATACTCATCGTTTCATATTTATTCAGTGCTATGTAAAAATATGTAATGTCATGGACAAAATAGAAGTTAGTCAACAAACTCTGACCTACGATGAGATATATTATCAACTGGAGTTTAACGTAGCAAATAATATCAAACATTTAGATGCAAATGCAATATCATCAAATGCATTTGTGTTTGAAGCAAAGACTGCGTATATCACAGATCAACTTGCGCCCATTCGTAAAGGCATATTTTACGTAACGTGTAAACGAACACGGAAAATATTCAGAATCGGATATGCTGTTAATTAAGAGGTATATGCGACAACATTTGAATAATCGCTGTCACCAGCTGACTGAAACAATAGCGTAAAATGTAGGTACGCACCCCGCCGTATGCATAACTGTTTATGTTCGGCACAGTGGACATTAATTCCGGGTACACATTCGTCAGAACCCAGTGCAAATTATGCACAGCTTTCGCTTTCAAATACAAACGTTTTGTAATATTCTGTGCACCAACTTTCTGAAACATAAAGTGAAGAAAATGATGCCTGAAAATTTGTCAACATGGTTCCGTTAATAAACACCAGTGCGTGTCGGTAGGGAAACCGATGGGGAGACCGGGGCTAGTTGTATACAGGGGCAAGTTGTTGCAGATGCGTTTTACGAAAACATAGCACACATATGCAGATACCATCGACATTTATTGCTTGGTCCACCAGCAGACACACGGGAGTTAATTAACGAAACTAACAACAATGACTTTTAACCACCAAAAACTGTTTTGTTTATGCCCACATAATATCATATCACGCAGCCACTTTTTATGTTTCGTGAATGAAATTTAAAACATGTCTACTGTGTAGTATAAGGGGTTATGCCAAGTAGACGTTAAATTTTAATTCAGGATCTGTTATCGTCCACGTGCGTTCAACTGCAAACGTTGTGATTGGGGCAAGTTGTTACAATTGTATTGGGGCCAGTTGTTACAACTGTAACAATGCTCTGGCGACTTGTACCGATGGCTCAGCCAGCCAGTTGTGTACTGACAATGACTGAAATAGCAAAATACATGAAGCCGTGAACAACTACATTGTTATGCACACTGTGTATAAGATGTATAAGTGTTGTGCTGTAAACAACATGTCCCACATGATGCAACAACTTGCCCCGCTTACAGGGCTAATTGTTACAGTCGACCGCGCATGGTAGACTTCACATATTCACCTAGCTATACTATGGAATATCAATATTATGGTACATTTTATTAAAACGAATGATAAACTTAATGTATATGTTGACAGAAATAATGCATCTAACTTTTCACCAAAATTGTAACAAATAGCCCCAATCTCCCCTACGGGTTCTTAAGAGGACCCATTGTATGAAGACATCTGTATGGATGACCTTTAGCTGACCCGTCGGTTGCTTAGGTTAGCCATTACTTAAGAAGTGGATCCTTAGCCGAGTTTAAGTGCCGCAGTTCTCATGTTAGAAATATGGCTGTTCCAGCTTGTTGCTATCCTCCCGATAATTATGTTGTTGTAATTAGAGGAGTAGGCCGGAATTGTGGATATGTTTAGGTATTTCGAAAAATGGGCTCATTGTATCAATGTTCTTTCAATAATTCAACTACATTGACCATATCCACTAGAAGCGGGTCATAGGAAATTGGCTGCTCCATCGTGTCGGTACTTGGATTCGTGACACCTTCCAACTTTAGAAGCGGGAGTCTGGTACGATGTTTTAGTAGAAGAGAATAATTGGAGTTTGTTCAAATATGACTTACCTTGACGTCTGGAAGGTAGTCGAAGAAAACATCTGTGTAATTGTCCCCCCACAGGTCGACGACTCTGCGGAAGTTGGCCATAGTGTTCCAGTACCACTTGCTGCGGTAGTCGCGATAGCCTTCCTTCTCCAGATGCGCCATGTGTGAGCAGGGAACCTTCACCACTTGACCCCCAAACATCCACGTCTACAGAAACGACTATGTATAGAGACGATGGCGTCGGTTTAGATAAACAATCACTTCGCAACAGGAACCGTCTTTAGTGCCTAAGTCTTCGGGAACTCGAGCTCAGAGTGCACACGCTTTTGTTACACCGGTTACGGTTATTACTTAATTTATTCACAAACTACATATATGAACATCAACGAATCTGATTGGCGATGTGCTAAGTGAATTGAAAAGGCATTTATAACGAATGATCATTCTGGACATCATTATGAAACGCAACTCAGGATAACATTAAATGGAAACAGATTAAGTTGCATCTCCTATCTTCAATAGCTTAATTTTATTCAGGAGGCACCGTTGTTCACTTCACCATTCCACACTAATTGGACTGAGTAACCATCACACAATACGGAAGTACTCAAAGCACTGAACATTGACAAGGTTCATGGTAATGTAAATAGAAATGTTTTAACTATGAAATAAAATCTTTAAAAAGGAAATCCTTGATATTTCATTGTATTGTTTATGATGCAACTGTGCCTGGAACCCTGCTGCGGGTCACCCACTAAACGATCTTTCTGCAATTCTATTATCATAAAGACTGACGGTCACGTTAATTCGATTATATATATTCACTAAGCCATATTCTCACGAACATCTTTTAGTCCATCTCTTAATTACTGCACTCTACTTTTTTTATTACGGGTTTACACAATTTATATTGAGCTTACATTGTACATGTGAACATGTATTTGAATGTTTCATCTCCAGTAACGGAAGCGGAATAAAATAATAACAATTGGTCTCGTCCGTAATCCCAACAAGAAGCATGGATGAGACTTAACAAGGCAAAAGTCCCAGATGACAAGTGGACTAGGACACCATT
This sequence comes from Lamellibrachia columna, assembly GCA_963662155.1. Lineage (NCBI taxonomy): Eukaryota > Metazoa > Annelida > Polychaeta > Sabellida > Siboglinidae > Lamellibrachia > Lamellibrachia columna. The sequence goes on from OY759271.1 coordinate 50,618,781, forward strand.
GGCTTATCCTCTGTATCCTCTGGCTTATCCTCTGTATCCTCCGGCTATCTTCTGTGACTTTCAAATGTACAATCAAATGCACGCATAATTCTTTGAATAATTATTATTGTTACATTCACTTTCACAAGTTCACAACGTGCCATTGGTAAAAGTGCTCTGTAGTGGGGAGCGGTGGTCTAATGGTTAGAGCACCCGCCTGTCGATCGAGAGGACGGTGGTTCGATTCCACCTCCGCCGTTTCGAAGCTTGGGCAATTTCGTTCACCCCACTTTGCCCGTGTCTTTCGGAAGAGACACTAAAAGCCGTTGGTCCAAACTCCTGCGTTAGCTCAAGATTGGGCTGTTTGGAGTATAACTACTTGAGACTTGAGACTTGAGTACCCTCAGCAGATTATGAAATTATTGTCTGACATGTGAATCCATTTTCACAACGTGCTCTTTGAAAAGGTTCGCTGTAGGTCAACTGGTCAATGCCTGAGCTGTTATTCATACAACATGAAAAGACCACTGGTCTATAGGTTGGTGGCTTCAGAGATTACCTGTGCATTGAAACAAATCAAACAATGCAGACAAATGACTCCCGTGCGTTGTGTTGGCACTGTTGGGGTGGGTTGGGGTGGCAACTTATTGCTGGAGTAAACATTAGCAATGCCAGTCCTGAATAATTACAGCCAGAGAGAGTGATTAGTTGTAGCTGTAACTATCCACCCGGTTAAACTTCCCAGTGACCCCACCAGTAGACAGTCTATTGTATTGGGTTCCCCGTCCATTCTGGCATACCTGAAGGATTAGCCTTTCATTCCCTGCCATGGTTCCCAGTAAACTGTCAATTGTTTATTCCTCCCATTTCCACCACCTCTGCAGGCCTGGAACTGTGTGGCTCAGTGTATGACACTACGTGTTGATGTAGTGGGACTGGTATGTAGTGGTACTTAGTGGTTACAATAATGTACTACTGTATTTATTAAATAAATTAATAATGTGTTTGTATAGATTACGTTGTTTTTTCTCCAAATAAAAAAACCGTTAATATAAAGCCAAAACATTTAAAATTAATTCAAATGCATTTGCAAATGTGTAACCAAAACATTTGCATTTGCATTTGAATGCGTTCCTGGAAAATAGCTTTCGCATTTGCATTTGAATCAAGTGAAACAATTGCATTCAAATGCGTTGACATGCATTTGTTAACAAGCCTGCAAAATAGCATGACGTGTAAAGCCTTGGGCAAGACATGCCACACATGTAACACGCCTAACCATGTTGCTAGAGTGTGAAGATCCACTAAAGTTATGACAAAAGTACATTTGGTGGAAAAGGACACATCACAACCAATTAATAATGTACTCTGAGCATGGCAGTGACAGGCGTAACCATGAAAATCGACACAGGAGCCTCGGTTTTGTTAATTTCGTAGGAGTGGACCAAGATAAAATGGTTGGTTCCACAACTAACCTTGAACACAAGTAAAGAACCACTGTTGCACACCTATACAGACAGCATTGTTCAGCCGTTAAGTCAGGTTCAGCTGGGGTTAGACCACAACAATCAGCATCATAACTTGAATGCTCTTGTTGTGCCTATATGGGGACCAAATCTGTTAGGACGTGACTGGTTGTCGGTGTTAGAGCTGAATTGGGCGGGAGTAGACCAGGTGGACAGATATGACCTTCTAGAACCGTACTAGGCAGTGCTTAGTGAAGGAATGACGCTAAAAGGGGTCACTGCTCAATTCTATGCCGACGACACAGTTAAACGTTACTGTAATTCGCGACCTGTGCCACTTGCTTTGCGGCAAAAGTGGAAGCGGAGCTAGAGCATCTACACGAAGAAGGAGTCAATCGTCCTGTCGGTTATTCGGAAAGGGCAGCACCGATTTTACCTGTACTGAAATCTACCGGACCCGTCACAATCTGCAAAAATGACAAGTTGACCATCAACCAAGCTGTCAAAGTGGACAACTACCCGATCCCCATCATAAACGATTTGTTCACCAAATTAACAACAAGTGGTACTCGACGAAGGGTCGCGCAAGCTCACCACCATCGATAATTCCAAGGTTTTGTTCGAGTATGAACGTTTGCTGTATGGTGTCAGCTCATTCCCGGGTATATTCCAGAGGATTATGGAGCAGTTGCTTCAAAACATCCCAATGACAGTAGTCTACCTGGATGATGTCCTGGAAACTTGAAGAACGTCAGATGAGCACAATCGCAATCTCCATATTGTGTTATCTCGAATCCAAGAAGCAGAGCTACGCCTGAAAATGAAAAATGTACTTTTCGGTAGAATTCGTGTCAGTACCTGGGAAATTTTTTTTACGTAGATGGCATCCATCCGACAAATGACAATGTTCTCACCATTGAGAGTATTCTCAATGGTGAGAACATTGTCATTTGTCGCATGGATGCCATCTACGTCAATGTTTGCACAGCAGAATGCCCAGAAGCTGCTTCTTGTGGCTAATCCACAACTATCACAATTTTATGCGAAACCTGAGCTCCACTCCACGAGCCAACCCGCCAAAATGTCAAATAGAAGTGGGGACAGAGACAGAAGAAGCTGTCGAAGAAACAAAATCACTGCTTTCCTCCTCCAAAATGCTTGTTCGTTACAACCCTGAGCTATCCATCATTGTCACCAGCGATGCTTCTCCATATGGAATTGGAAGTGTGTTGTCACATCACTTGTCAGATGATTGTGAGAAACCAATACCTTATGCTTCCCGAACTCTCTCCTTTTGTGAGAAAAGCATGCACAATTGGAGAATGACACATTGACACTTGTCTATGGAATCACAAAAATCCACAACTACCTCTATTGATGTGAATTCATCCTACAAACATATCACAAGCCGTTGCGTGCCCTCTTGAAGGAAGACCACACAATTTAAGCAATGTTTAGTGCCAGAATTCAAAGATGGGCGCTCTAACTGAATAACTATCAGAACTCTTTAGTGAACAAGCCATGTCACAGTATCAGTCACGCTGATGGTTTGTGGAACGAGACTGGCCTCTTCGAGCGAGTTAGAAACTTAAATAGTCGCAAGAAAGACGAATTGAGTGTACAACATGATTGTTGTTCTGGGGAGCCAGAGTCATGATACCCCCAAATGGTCGTGATACCCTATGTGACGAACTGCATGAGACACACCCTGCCATTGTCAAAATATGAAAGCAGTACCAAGAAGCTACTTGTGGTATCCGGTACTAAACACTGAAATTTAAATGCGTGTGAAAGACTGTGACATGTATCAAATGCCCAGCAAATAGCTACCAGCGGCACCACTGCATCTGAGGGAATGGCCAGGCCAGACGTGGCACCGCATATACATTGACTATGCGGACCCCTTTGATGGACATATGATTTTAATCATCGTCGATGCTCACAGCAAATATATCGATGATCCTGTGGTTTCAGCAGCAAAGACAAGTGCAACGATCACGAAGCTACGACAAACATTTGCAGGCTTAGGCCTACCTACACCATTATGTCGGACAATGGAAGCTGTTTCGCCAGTGGTGAGTTTGCACAGTACAAACTGAGAAGGCTGGGTTTAAGAAAACCCAATGTAATCTGGAAGATAGGCTATTCTGTTTCTTGGCAAGGTATCAGTGCTACATTACTGCAAACTGGATGCGGTTGCAGAGAGTGATGTGAGAATGCCGATGCCAACTCTGGCAGCCGTGCCACGTTTGGTGTATGCGTTGCCTGAACCGAGCGTGAAGGTGGTTCCTTTGAGGACATCCACAAGATTCGCAAAGCCACAGAACAGGTTGGACTTGTTAACTGGCCTATCACAGGCATTGGACATTAGGTTTACGCCGTGCGCTGCCTAGTTGTGGTAGTTGTTTAACTTAGGGGAGAGGTAAATAGTATTGAACAATACTATTTATCTTACTAGTACCGTTTTGGGTTGCACTACGTTTGGGAACAGGACAACTGTGTTTCCTAAGTGAGAACAAACTGTGTCTATGAACATGTTCATGCCCATTCATTATCTCAGAAACTTCAATTTGATCTCCTTTTAACCTCCTTGCCTCCATGATTGTTAAACCACATTCTTTTAGGCGTTCCTCACAACTAAGGTCTCTCAGTTCTGAAATCATTTTAGTTGCTCCCCTTTGCAGTCGTTCTAGTGTATCTAGAACTAATACAGAGGAAAGCAATTGAAATTATTCCAGAACTGAGAGATCGAGTGAAGTATAGTTACCCGTAGAGCGAGATCGACGTTCTCGCCTCCCCAGCCCCACATGCCTTCGTCGTAGGCCCCGATCTCGTCGAAGAACGTTTTGTCGATGGCGAACGTGCCGATGTTGGCGGGACTTCTACAAACGACAACGACGGAACGCTTGGGTTGTGTCCTTTTTAACCAGTGGCGTATCTAGGATCTCACAAAGGTGGAGGCCAAAGGAGGGCAAAGCCTAATAACCCATTAGTTTACCATGCTACCACGTGGTAGCGCAACAGGTTACACACGGAACAAAAACCAAAGGGGCATGGCCCAAGCTCCACCCAATCATCCTGGCCAGTGTACGTCAAATTAGTACGAAATGAGAAGAAGATCTAAGATATATCTGGGAAACTGCTACATGGTAACCTGCTTTGATTCATTGAGAATCTTCAATTGGGTCTCTCGACAAACATTGACCCAATTTATATATTATTTCTTCATATGTAATAAGATATTGAAATTACACTAAAGTAAAAAAAATTACAGCGGGTAAATTATAATTGTATATTACAATGCTATGATATTCAATAGACGTTAAGACACAAATAAAAACACCATATATGTGTGATATTGCTTCATAGCATCCCAAGTTAGCATTTTGGTGGACGCGGAATCACTTACACGACTGCAGCTGTTTTATCTTTAATTTTCGCACGGGCAGCATCAGAAGCGTGCTCGAAGCCAACTCCAAAGTCCCACGTCCAGAAAGTCTTACACGAACTGCTTCCGTGCTCGTACGTCCACGTTCCTTCAAGACGAAAATCACCAACAAATAATTTACAACCGATTCTTGCCGGCGGTCATTTCATGCTGCGATAAAGGTGTGCGGATGTTATTGATCGGTTTATCATATATACTTAGGAGATCCAGCCTGTCTTTTCAAGAACACTACCAAAGGAACAAAACACGTACCATTCGGCCCAGGCTTCATCCAATCTAGATAAGGACTGGCCAGTGTTTTTCGATTTTTCTTGATCTCCCAGAGCAAACCTTCAAGCCTTAAAACAAACGTACAAAGGATACAACGTGAAGATACGATCTTTCTTATGTTATATTGATTTGCTGGGACTTAGAGTGCGATCATGAGAAAATGTGCAAATGTTGTTACTGATTTCATGATGACGATGACGCAGACGATGATCATAATTGTTGTGTTGTTGTTGTTGTTTATGTCGCTTTTTGCGCGACTGACTGCTCGAAAGACATCTTACTTACTTAATTTACTTACTTAATTAAAACACTTCGTAAGATTGGCTTACTTGTCAAATCATGTAAACATGGGACCCGGCGTACGAAATGGGTTTAGTTTATGCTTTCAAATAAATAAATAATTCAACTCTTAGCTGAAAGTACCAACATATTCAGTTGTTTACATTCAAAAACCACAAATATGATACAAGGGAGTTACTGACAGTTGTAAGCAACATATCATATGCGGTTTCTCGTGCTAGTTACCAATGTGGCTGCACTTCGAAGTGGATGTCCATCACCATCACGACGGGACCTTTCGCTATCCTGATGCCGACACTTCTTGCCTGTATTAGCCCAAGCTGTTTGGGACTGCGATAGATCACGATTGAAGTGTCTTTAAAAACGGACGCCACGTAGTTCTCCAGAATATCTTTGTGCAGTTCTGAATCGAAACAGCGAGTCGTTGATTGTAATGTGATACATGACAATAATAAATATATGGCGTGACAGGGAATCGCAAGTGATGATACTGCTATTATTCATCAGATGACAGGGTGTTAGACGACGGCGATATCTTATAGGAGGCATAAAGGCCGGCTTACTCGAGACGAATTAGCGAGGTAATTTTTGGGCTACGATTGTGTCGGGCAGAACTGGGACCGGTACCAATCTCACGAGAGGTGGCCGCGAATTTGAAGTAATGGCCAATCAGCAACTGACAGCATGTCCACCCGGCGTGAACTTGTCGCCCGATAAATTTGGATAAGCATCGCTTAAGAGGATCTGATTTCTTGATATCCTGTTATCTGAACGATGACAACAAGTCCCAGCACGGAAGGTGTGATAGGATCTTACCATTGACGCTGTGGTCGTCAACGATGACGATCTCCCGTAGGAGACGCGCTGGAGTGCGCTGTACCAGTGAGTGCAGCGTGTGCATGATCTCGATCAGGTCTTCCTTTGTGTGGAAGCACGTGACGACGGACGCCTGGGGCAGTGTTGAAATATCGCCGTACGCGTGTTCGCCGTAGCCCGTGGTCTTGCACCTGTCACAATCCACGGAGTCGTGAAAGTTAGCCCAGTTCAAAGGCTTGCGTGTGTGCGTGCGTTCGAGCGTGTATGCTTGCGTGCGACACAAGATACCCCGAAAGATTGAACAATTGAATTCGATTTCTGTCGTTCCCGAATCCGATCAGCATTCAACAGAAATGTTTGAAATGGATTCAGTTATGGGGAACTTCTGCGGCCGCCCCATGATCAGCTCAACGTAGACACAATAACTAAACACGCCTACGTTTTGCTCCAAGGTATGTTATGTCAACTTATGTACTTGGGTGGAATATATTTGCCAGTAATTTCCCTTGACTTTCGATCATACCTACGCATACATAAACCCAAACATCCAACAAAAATAAGACAGAGTGTCTGACAACTTTACATTTGCGTCTATGTGTGTCGAAAACTTTACGGAGCCTGCTGAGGTTGCTAGACAAAAAGTGACGTGATGGATCCGTCAGTAATACTAGTCGACAGTCACATCAATGTTTGTGCAACAGGGAGGTGTAACGACACTGAACATAACATAACGTCACATAATGTGATTAATACTGGTTTCAAATTATAAACAATCCGCTAACATAACAATAAGCATAACAATTGTTTCATGAAATACACACAAAAATTATAACTTATACAATTTTCACAAATATTAATTATGCAATTTTCATATGAAAGTTCAGTGTAAGTTTTTAAAATCAAATACAAACGTAACTACAAATAAAACTGATTCTTGGCATACATAGTAAATCTATTTAGGGGATAAGGTCGAATTATATATGTGATCAAATTTGGAGTGCGAAACTATATCTTACGGTTTTCTGAGCAAATTCCGTGTTAACCCTTTCGATGTTAACATGTATTATGTTGTTGTAACTGTGCACATCTGCATTTAAAACAACTGGCGTCTTCTGCTGGTATGTAGGAAGATTAATATCATAGTGTCTATGAACAAACCGTAGTTGTTGTATTTTGAAATATTCACTTCTTGTTAACGAGGATCGCTTCCGGTTCCGGTTTGTCCCTCCAACTTCGAAGTTGTTGTTTTTTGGGGAGAGTGTTGACGACCGATATCATTATAAACGGTGTTCGAAATGAGGGGTATGAGGGTCCAGGACCCCCTTAAGGCACGAGGGACCTCCCATAAGAAAGAAAAATGCAAGCTTGGATAGTCCAACATTTTATCGTTGTACCGATGTAAGTACCCTTCCACTGTTGCACCTGCTGATGCGAGTGAGGCTACTTTGGTTTATCTGTGTTAGAACTCGACGGTTTTCGCAAAACTCGACGGTTTTCGCAGAACTCGACGGTTTTCGCAAAACTCGACGGTTTTCGCAGAACTCGACGGTTTTCGCAAAACTCGACGGTTTTCGCAGAACTCGATCGATCTCACAACAAGAACTCGACGTTTTCACAGAACTCGACGGTTTTCGCAGGACTCAACATCATTATATTTAGTTGCCTAGCTGATTCATTCAGCTCACTCTATTATCATTCAGTTAATCTTTGTTAAAAACATCTTAAATCATTCCACTCATATCATTGACGAGTGTGCGTTCTGTGATTAAGAGCGCCATCTGTTGGGTGTCTGCAGTAATGCCACCAATGAGTGTCTAGTTGAGGCACATTTTACCTGGGTATTTTACTTCTCAGAATTACAGCGCACTGTGTCTGCAAGCGCATTACTCCAGTAACAATTGTTTAGACTACAATTTACAATTTAGTCAATTAGCAGACGCTCTTATCCAGAGTGACTAACAACAAGTGCATTCAACTTAAGTTGGTAAAATAACCACAGGTCGCTATGATAGCAAGCAAGTATTTTATCAAATATAGGCGCTAATACCCATTACAGTACCTAAAAAGAAGATTTTTTATTTCGGGGGGGGGGGTGTGACTAACAATTTTAAGGGACTCCCCAAGAATCAGTTGTCATTTCGAACATTGGTTATAAACAAACTGCTTGTTGACAAAAAGTTGACCAGAGATCCTCTTTTATCCCGCAACAATTACGCTATTTCACTTACGCTGGCTCTGGAGGGTCTACGAAGACGTGACGTGTCGACTTCCTATCAACTCGCATGGAGATCTCGTGTAATTGCAACACTGCGCTATTGATCGAACTCGTCGTCATCTCCAGCATGTCTGCAATGTAAAAACGTTATTGATAGCTGCATCGGGGGCAGTTTATGCGGAACACTTAGTAAAAAAGGACCGTTTATTTTCCAATTTGCAGTAGCAATCAGGATGCATTTAGGGAATAATAATGCAGAAAGGGAGGGAGGGCACAACTGCCATAGTTAAGAAGTACATGCAGTTAGTTAGAACACTTAAGCAGACACGGGTTGAGCAGATAATTTTGTCAGGGGTTTTACCAGTAATATGAAGCAGGGGACATGGTTATCGAACCTGCCGGAGGATGGCAATTAATACGCTAGTTCAGCAGCTATGTAGGGAAGAGGAAGATGGATTTTGTGGATGCATGGGGATGTTTTGTTGGGAAGGCGGACATGTTCATAAGGGATGGGCTTCATCTAAGTGGAAAGGGTGCAGCAGTGTTCCGGGTGAACTCTCTGCAGTGGCACAGCTATATTTGATATATTTGATAGCAAACACTGTTTAAACTAGAAGAGCAGTGTGTTACTTATAGGTGTAACTTATAGGTGTTACTTATAGGTGCCTCAACCAGTACAAGAAGCCACTAGTACACACAAACCAGTAACAAAATGTTCGGAATTGGTTTTAGAACTGGTTGTAAATGTATGTGTTTAAATGCATGAGGCATAGTGACTAAGAAAAACGAATTAAACATTGTGGTCGAAGATACTGACCTTCACATAATTGGCATAACCGAACTATGGGCCAACAAAGACATAGCAGATGCTGAATTAGGACTGACAGGATACGCAATGTTTAGGAGAGATCGATTAGGAAGATGGGGTGGGGGAGTTATTTTGTATATTAAAGAATCTCTTCAGGCTTACGAAATAAATTAGAAAGGGAAGCAGATTGCGATGAAGCCGTAAAGGAAGTGAGTAAAGGGGAATGTATCATAATGGGAGACTTTACCCACGGACACATACAATGGAGATCTCTAGAGAGAATAGGGAGTGAGGACCAACATTTTCTATGTTTAATTCGGGGTTGCGATTTGACGTCATGAATATATTAAAAGCATGTGGCGGTTTGTTTGTAGGGCAGAAAGACGTTCGCCACACACCCTACATAGAGAGCGCTGCTGCTGTGGGCGCTCTTTTTTACGGTCTAATTCGAGTGTCACATTCAATTTGCAACAGAATGCCCTCAAATTGTTAGATGCACAATTCATTTGTCCAAAATTAGTGCTGTGAAACGAAAAACGTGTACCACTTGCGAATGATAATATGGGACATGTTGTTAACAACAAGCCGCCCAAGGCCCAAGGGAGGGTTAGTTGAGCCGCCCAAGGCCCAAGGGAGGGTTAGTTGAGCCGCCCAAGGCCCAAGGGAGGGTTAGTTGAGCCGCCCAAGGCCCAAGGGAGGGTTAGTTGAGCCGCCCAAGGCCCAAGGGAGGGTTAGTTGAGCCGCCCAAGGCCCAAGGGAGGGTTAGTTGAGCCGCCCAAGGCCCAAGGGAGGGTTAGTTGAGCCGCCCAAGGCCCAAGGGAGGGTTAGTTGAGCCGCCCAAGGCCCAAGGGAGGGTTAGTTGAGCCACCCAAGGCCCAAGGGAGGGTTAGTTGAGCCGCCCAAGGGAGGGTTAGTTGAGCCGCCCAAGGCCCAAGGGAGGGTTAGTTGAGCCGCCCAAGGCCCAAGGGAGGGTTAGTTGAGCCGCCCAAGGCCCAAGGGAGGGTTAGTTGAGCCGCCCAAGGCCCAAGGGAGGGTTAGTTGAGCCGCCCAAGGCCCAAGGGAGGGTTAGTTGAGCCGCCCAAGGCCCAAGGGAGGGTTAGTTGAGCCGCCCAAGGCCCAAGGGAGGGTTAGTTGAGCCGCCCAAGGCAGGGTTAGTTGAGCCATCCAAGGCCCAAGGGAGGGTTAGTTGAGCCGCCCAAGGGAGGGTTAGTTAGTTGAGCCACCCAAGGCCCAAGGGAGGGTTAGTTGAGCCGCCCAAGGCCCAAGGGAGGATTAGTTGAGCCGTCCAAGGCCCAAGGGAGGGTTAGTTGAGCAGCGGATAACGAACGAAGACGAGTGTTCTTTATACCAAAATACAGTTAGTTACACTGGTTGCGATTGGCCTATAAGTCCATCTTAATTAAGTGTGTTGAGTTATTAATTAAACGTGTAGATTTGTCAGAGACTTGTTGTGCGCATGGGTAAATGTGTTGGCTGAGTTGTTATGACATTTTAGTACAATGCATACGTAAATTACGCTACACTGTGCCACTTACCCCACACCAAGTGTTAGTTGAGCCAACTTACCAACCGTATTTGAATTAGCTACATATAATTATATAGGCATACTAGATATATTATCTTGGTATTAAATGATGTACTAATAATCATAGTTTAAGTGAATAAAACAATTTTGACTTTTGAATATGATTGTGCCCTCGATATCAAAAATAATGAAAAGTGGCTCAACTAACACTGCCTCCCCCCCCCCCCCCCACACACACACACACACACACACACACACACACACACACACACACACACACATTATATATATATATATATATATATATATATATATATATATATATATATATATATATATATATATAACCAGGTGCATAACAATTTTTATGAGATAACCAAGACAGGTCGTCGTTTAACTTGCCCTGGGTGTCCGAGACTACACCGGAACTATTTGGCCAAATAAATTGTATTACTCCGCGCTAGCCAGCCAATCACGGCTTAGCGGAAACCAGTCCAAACCGGAGCCAGCAGCTCGAATCTTTCACTCCTGCTTCAGTCTCTGCATTACGAAGTTGTGACTAAAATTTTCTCTCGAAATATTTTGTTTTTTACCAACCGTTTTCAAATACGTTTTGAGAGTCCACACTTCGATCTGCATCTACTGACTTGCAGGAGGAAGATCGCCTCAACACTCGTTTAAGCTGAGTATCGTTTCATTTGTTATTACTTCGTCGGTTGCCTCGTGGTTAATTTGTTCTTGTTTCGTTTTATGTTTAAACTTCCCGCAAATCGGCCATTCAATATATCGGCGGCGAAGTCGGATCTAGATGTACTTGTGCTCGGGCATAGCCATGCGTATTGGTTGGGCGCTTTCATAGAATCCGCGGGTCTACTTGACGACTTCGAAAGAGTAGGTCTTACGTGCACAGTTCGTTTTGTGGGTCGAAGGGGAGCGTCCATTAGAACTTTCCGAGAACCGGCGACCATGACCCGGATTTCTGCCCGCGTCCCCGACATTGTCATTACCCTCCTTGGGGGCAACGATCTAGATGGGGAGTTTCCCCCACCTCCAGAAGCAATGGGGTCGCAACTAGGTAGATTAGGCGATGAATTGTTAGCTTTAGGTGTCCGTCAGGTATGTCTGCCAAATCGAGCGCCGCAAGAAATGGCGCCATTTCGATTATGATACGGGTGCGACTCGCGTTGCTTCCGCTAATACTGCGTTACAGTCAGCATGTGAGGGGCGCCGTGGTCTGTTCTACTGGAGCCATAAGTACCTTTGGAACAGCCCGGCGAAGGTTTTCCGCCAAGATGGCGTGCATTTATCCGATATAGGAAATTTCCGACTTTTCCGCAGTAATCGGGGGGCAAATTTCAGAGCAGTTAGTCGGATTGTCCAACAGCTGACTGGCGCCTAAGTCATCACACTATTCGCTAACCCCGCGGAACTCAGACCAAGTTGTTTTCCGTTTCACCCTCACTAGTTCGGGTATTTAACTTAAAAATTATCGACTTTTGTTAAATCACTAATATCCTGTGCACCAAGTAAGCCCTGCTCCCCCTCCCCCCCGGTTACTTTAATTAACATGCAAATTTAGCCACATTCAAGATACGTTTCATTGTCGAGCGCTAATTGCTGGTAAGGTATTCATAATTAAGGGGTTATTATTACACGCTTTAGCCTTATTACAGTCTGGACAGCATTCGCCTCAGTACCAATCATAACTCAGTAATCACGATGACTCTTCGTTATTTTATATGTCATTCGTGGACATCGTTCCACTTTTTATATATGTCACCATGGGTGAGGTTCCCATATATATATATTTTTATTTTTGACATTGACACGCACCCAGTTATGCGTCTCCATGGGCGGTGATCCCATAACAGTCCATGATGACACTTTACGCGTTCGCGGGCTCTCCCCCCAATGATGGTGGTGACGATGTAGCGTTTATGTCGCTGTACCCGTTGTTCTTCCAATTGAAGATGATTCCAAATTTGTGTCACCAGGTTCATTGTTCGATTTCATAATATTGTTGTCATTTAGTGTTGCTATTATTAACAGTGACACAACGCCTCACTGTGATGACACTTTATTTACTATCGTGGTTGGTGACACCCTAATTAACTGTGTTTGCAATTCTTGCATTGACATACTAGCGTGGGCGGTGACCCCCTACTTAAATACGTTTGCAATTCTTACATTGATGTATTATCGTGGGCGGTGTCCCCTAACTAACTATGATTACAATTTTGCATTGAGGACTATCGTGGGCGGTGTCCCCTGACTAACTGTCATTATAATTTTGCATTGATGTACTATCGTGTGCGGTGTCTCCTAACTAACTGTCATTATAATGTTGCACTGATCTACTATCGTGGGCGGTGACCCCATACTTAACTGCGTTGCAATTCTTGCATTGACGTACTATGGTGGGCGGTGACCCCTAACCAACTGTGATTATAATTTTGTATTTATCTACTATCGTGGGCGGTGTCCCCTAACTAACTGTGATTTTAATTTCGCTTTGATCTACTATTGTGGGCGGTGACCCCACAACTAACTGCGATTCCATTTTCTGGTGATCCATCGTGGGCGGTGACCCCTGTAATCCCATTTAGTGCTGCTATTATTAACAGTGACACAACGTCAACTGCGATGACACTTTATTTGCTATCGTGGGAGGTGACCCCCAACTTCTGGCACTATCGTGGGCGGTGCCCCTTACCTAACTGTGATCCCATTTGGTGTTGATCTATCGTGGGCAGGTGACCCCACAACTAACTGCGATTCCATTTTCTGGTGATCTATCGTGGGCGGTGACCCCTGTAATCCCATTTAGTGTTGCTATTATTAACAGTGACACAACGTCAACTGCAATGACACTTTATTTGCTATCGTGGGAGGTGCCCCCCCCCCAACTTCTGGCACTTTTGCGTTGATGTTTTATCGGGGGCGGTGTCCCCCTATTTAACTGACTCTGCAATTCTTGCATTAATGTTCTATCGCGGGCGGCGACCCCCTAATTAACTGTGATTACAACAGTGCATTGATCTACTATTGTGGGCGGTGTCCCCCTAACTAACTATGCTTTACAATTTTGCGTTGATCTACTACCGTGGGCGGTGACCCCTTCAATTTTGCGTTGATCTACTACCGTGGGTGGTGACCCCTTCAATTTTGCGTTGATCTACTAACGTGGGCGGTGACCCCTTCAATTTTGCATTGATCTACTACCGTGGGCGGTGACCCTTCAATTTTGCATTGATCTACTACCGTGGGCGGTGACCCCTTCAATTTTGCGTTGATCTACTAACGTGGGCGGTGACCCCTTCAATTTTGCGTTGATCTACTACCGTGGGCGGTGACCCCTTCAATTTTGCGTTGCTCTACTACCGTGGGCGGTGACCCCTTCAATTTTGCGTTGATCTACTACCGTGGGCGGTGACCCCTTCAATTTTGCGTTGATCTACTGACGTGGGCGGTGACCCCTTCAATTTTGCGTTGATCTACTACCGTGGGCGGTTACCCCTTCAATTCTGCGTTGATCTACTACCGTGGGCGGTGACCCCTTAACTAACTGTGATTCCACTTTGTGGTGGTCGGTCATGGGCGGTGACCCCCCTAAATAACTGTGATTACAATTTTGCATTGATCTACTATCGGGGGCGGTGACCCCTTAACTAACTGTGATTCCACTTCGTGGTGGTCGGTCATGGGCGGTGACCCCCTAAATAACTGATTACAATTTTGCGTTGATCTACTATCGGGGGCGGTGACCCCTTAACTAACTGTGATTCCACTTTGTGGTGGTCGGTCATGGGCGCTGACCCCCTAAATAACTGTGATTACAATTTTGCGTTGATCTGCTATCGGGGGCGGTGACCCCTTAAATAACTGTGATTCCACTTTGTGGTGATCTATCGTGGGCAGTGACCCCCTAAATAACTGTGATTACAATTTTGCGTTGATCTACTATCGGGGGCGGTTACCCCTTAACTAACTGTGATTCCACTTTGTGGTGGTCGGTCATGGGCGGTGACCCCCCTAAATAACTGTGATTACAATTTTGCATTGATCTACTATCGGGGGCGATGACCCCTTAACTAACTGTGATTCCACTTTGTGGTGGTCGGTCATGGGCGGTGACCCCCCTAAATAACTGTGATTACAATTTTGCGTTGATCTACTATCGGGGGCGGTGACCCCTTAACTAACTGTGATTCCACTTTGTGGTGGTCGGTCATGGGCGGTGACCCCCCTAAATAACTGTGATTACAATTTTGCGTTGATCTGCTATCGGGGGCGGTGACCCCTTAACTAATTGTGATTCCACTTTGTGGTGATCTATCGTGGGCAGTGACCCCCTAAATAACTGTGATTACAATTTTGCGTTGATCTACTATCGGGGACGGTTACCCCTTAACTAACTGTGATTACAATTTTGCGTTGATCTACTATCGGGGACGGTTACCCACTAATTACTTGGTTACTGTCTTGTATTGATGGGTTATCATGGGCGGTGACCCGCGCCCCCAATACAGTGCTTTTAACAGTAATGTGGTGGCAGTTTCCAAGCGTTTAGCCGTTCACTCAGTATTGGCTCTTCCACAATGTGTTGCAGGATGGCTCCATCTAAGAATGTTCGTCGTGGACGACCTCTGCGCCACAGCCCGGTGGCAACAAGGTCGCGAGCGGCGGCTAGCCGTGCTTCCGTTTCACGATCGGCAATGGGCCACGTCGTGCAGCACCTTGACGACGAGCCGGCCCACCAGCAGGCCGTTCGTCCGGTAGCGGGCGCAGCCGCGGGTCGACGAGCCGGCCCACCAGCAGGCCGTTCGTCCGGTAGCGGGCGCAGCCGCGGGTCGAAGAGGTATAACGGAGGAGCGCTTGTCGAGTATGGAGCGCCGGCTTGAAGCTTCTGACAAGATGTTGCAGGAAGTCCACGCAATGGTGCGTGGTCTGCAACAACTGCCTGCGACCAACGCCCTACCTGCACCGCCTCCAATAGCGGTCCCTGTGGCAATGTCGGCGTCTGCTGGGGGGGAGCCCATAGCTCCGCCCTTGGCTAACCTTTGTCTATGGCCGCAGGGCGGCCAAACATCAAGTCGGGTGGCATCATCTGCGGCATGCGCTCCACCAAGCCCCGTTCCAAGACCAAGGTCAGCCCCGTGGCCAGAGGCCATATCTTCAGGTATCCATACAGGTAATGAAGTACACACGCTCCCCAGGGCATCCCAAGATCTAGTAGCCTCGTTTGCAACTTCAGCCCTATCCCGTCATTCCCGCGTGTCTGACAAGCTTAAAGCCCAGATTTGGTCCGGGGAATATGTTAGTATTTCCTCATTGTTGCATGACTCCTCACCACAAAGCTATTCTGTGTCAGTTAGGCCAGGCAGTGACGACGAGACCCCCATGTTCTGTGTCGCCCCTAGGGCAAGGAGCAGCACTGTGTCATTTGACCAATGGCTGCAGGGTTTCGAAATTTACATGTCTGTCTTTCTACTTCAGCCGCAACACATGGCAGAATCACACAACATGCTCATGTACATCTAGACGATTCGTTCTTTATATGAGAAGGGTGCAGACTGGCGGTCGTATGACGAGGCATTCCGGTCGCTTCGTCAGGCTAACAACTGGGGGTGGGAATCGGTTTGCTGGTACCTGTGGATGAATGCATCCGAGAGTCGCCCAGCTGCCACACCCAGTGGGGCCCCCTTTCGTAGCACGGGTAAGGCCAGCTGGGGTAATGCTAAGTGGCCATCCACCAAAACCTGCTTCGCATACGATCGGGGGGAGGTCTGTAACGCAGCCACCTGTCGCTACACACACACGTGTAGACGCTGCGGCGGCCCCCACTCAGCGGTACAGTGCTATAGGCAACATACCAAACCCAATCCTGCCCGACCGACATCAGCCACCGGCAACCCTGTGGCCCATTCGTCGACTGCCAGTTCGCGACCAGCCGTTTTCAGGAGATAGTATGCCTACCCCAGTCTCTCCCGACGCACTTAGAGATATCCTTGTCGGCTACAATCATAATCTTCTTCTCAATGGCTTACCAGCTTAACAATATAAAGGGGTCACTAATTTGATGTCCGACGTCGAATTCCCCGCAGTAATAGACAGCAAGATAGGAGCTGCGCTAGGCAGAAATTTCCGTTATCCAATACGACACTATACAGGATGCTATTAGGCTCATCAAACAGCAACCCGGCTAAAGTGGACATAGAATCGGCTTTTAGGATTATTCCAGTCTCAACACTGGACTGACCACTTCTGGGTTTCCAGTGGAAGGGTAAGTTTTTCATGGATGCTGTCCTTCCGATGGGGGTTTCCAGTGCTTGTGCGATCTTTGAGCTTTCAGTACAAAAGTGGAGTTCAGTTGCTTTTAGAAAGTATATCAGAATTACTTAACAGGTTAGGTCGTGGTGGGGTGGTCACAGGTTTGTGGGTGACCTTGTGGCGAAATGGCCCCACCTGTTTGTAATTAAATTTGTGTATTGGTGGTGGAATGTCTGTATTCTTTGCATTACATGTTCATGACGACTTCTTGAGGTATATATGTTATCGTCATGCTTGTAGGAATGTGGCCTCTGAGAAACTTGCCGGACGGGGCTGTACATGTGTTCAGTTCCTGTCGGGTTTCCTTAGAGGAGCTCACATTCCTGTTAATGTTCTTCCCAAAGTGGCTGCGTGATAAGCAGTCCACTTTGCAATAAAAAACGTCATTTATTTGGCCTGTTTCAATTCTCTCCTACATCGGACTTGTGTTGGTTATTGCATAAATGAATTTATGCAACTCACCAGGTGCATAAAAAATGTTATGAGATAACCAAGACAGGTCGTCGTTTAACTTGCCCTGGGTGTCCGAGACTACACCGGAACTATT
The DNA here is from genome assembly GCA_963662155.1 of Lamellibrachia columna. Taxonomy (NCBI): domain Eukaryota; kingdom Metazoa; phylum Annelida; class Polychaeta; order Sabellida; family Siboglinidae; genus Lamellibrachia; species Lamellibrachia columna. The sequence goes on from OY759271.1 coordinate 50,636,485, forward strand.
TGGCCAAATAAATTGTATTACTCCGCGCTAGCCAGCCAATCACGGCTTAGGGGGAAACCAGTCCAAACCGGAGCCAGCAGCTTGAATCTTTCACTCCTGCTTCAGTCTCTGCATTGCGAAGTTGTGACTAAAATTTGTCTCTCGAAATCCGCCCTCCTCCCCACCTTTCTTCCTTATTCTCAATGCTTAGTTTAAATGCGATTGTACATCGTTGATGATATAGGAAGTTGGAAGATGTCGAAACCGCTTGCCCCACTTTTGGCCTAATATAAGATGAACACGGAGGTTTGTCCCCTAGTATTTGGTGTTCATGGGGTTTTCTGCGCAGACAGGCTTCCTGTTTCTTCATCGGTATTCTTGGCTTATGTTTATATAGGTTAGCGAAATGGCCCCACCTGTTTGTAATTAAATTTGTGTATTGGTGGTGGAATGTCTGTATTCTTTGCATTACATGTTCATGACGACTTCTTGAGGTATATATGTTATCGTCATGCCTGTAGGAATGTGGGCTCTGAGAAACTTGCCGGACGGGGCTGTACATGTGTTCAGTTCCTGTCGGGTTTGCTTAGAGGAGCTCACATTCCTGTTAATGTTCTTCCCAAAGTGGCTGCGTGATAAGCAGTCCACTTTGCAATAAAAAACGTCATTTATTTGGCCTGTTTCAATTCTCTCCTACATCGGACTTGTGTTGGTTATTGCATAAATATATATATATATATATATATACATATACATATATATATATAATATTATATATATCATTGACTTGGGCGATAATTTAAGGAGCAACGTACTGAAATTTGTGTATTTGTGACTCAAAAGTCTTTGGAAAGGTTAACAATGATGGTGATAAACTACATTTATAAAAAGATATATACAAGTTATTTAAATGGTCTGAAAAATGGCAGATGTTATTCAGTTTTGGGAAGTGTAAATGCCTACACACAGGACACGGGAAATTTAATGTGAATCATACAATGCGAGATACTGTTGAAGGTACAACCGTAAAAGAAAATGACATAGGAGTAACAATAAGTGCTGATATGAAAGTTTCAGAGCAGTGTAGTACTGCAACTTCAAAGAGTAATCAAATTCTTGGGTTTATTATTAGAAATATAACATTCAAGGAAAAAAGCTAATTATACCTCTGTGTAATGCAATAGTTAGGCCTCAATTAGAATACTGTGTACAAGCTTGGAGACCATTATCGTAAGAAGGATATATACACGCTTGAAAGAATGTAGAGGAGAGCAACTAAAATGAATCCAAAACTGAGAGACCTTAGTTATGAAGAACGCCTAAAAGATTAATGTGGTTTAACAACCATAGAGACATGGAGGTTAAGAGGAAAATGAAACTGAAGTTTCTAAGATATTGAATGGATATGAAAATATTGATAGATATATTTTTTTAATTCAAGAAAAATAGTAGAACTTGAGGACATGAGGTAATATTAGTAAAGGAACAGTGTAGATTGGATATCAGGAAGTACTCGTTCTCATTGAGGACAATAAATGAACGGAACAAATTATCTACAGATTGTGTAACTGCAGCGTGAATATGTTTAAAAACAAGGTTGACGCATATTTCAGGAGGGCGGATTACACAGAGATTAAAAATGTTCGACTCTCGATAAACCAATGGCTTCCTTGTCCACTTGCAATCTGGGCATTTTCCATGGATGGAAATCTTGTTAAATCTTGTTGATATAAGGCGTTTACTTTGCGCCACCGTCCCGCAACTCCTGTGGGCTGTTGACACAATCCATTACCATGCAGTTGCTATCGATCAATGTGGGCCAACAAACATATGCTAATATTTCTGTACTGCAAATACGTATAGCCGGGCCTTTTAGTTACTTTCGTATGTGCTTTAGTCTGTTTGCCAGCAATGTCAAGTTGAACGAGTTCTCAGCGCCAGTAACATGTTGAATGAACAGTTAACCTGAAACTCATAATGAAGACTCGACTTACATCGTTTATCATTGTTTGTCCATTACATGTTGCATACGGCACAACCCTTCAAATATGGTCGCTGTTAAATCTGACAGATTGGAGTTTGAATGATATATGTATATATATATATATATATATATATATATATATATATATATATATATATATATATATATATATATATAATTATATATATATATATATATATATATATATATATATATGTGTACATATATATATATATATATATATATATATATATATATATATATATATATGTGTATATATATATATATATATATATATATATATATATATATATATATATATATATATATGTGTACATATATATATATTATATATATATATATATATATTATATATATATATATATGTATATATGTATATATATATATATATATATATATATATATATATATATATATATAATATATATATATATATGTACACACATATATATATATATATATATATATATATATATATATATATATATATACATATATATATATATGTACACATATATATATATATCAGGAAGCACTGGTTCTCACAGAGGACAATCAATGAATGGAACAAAATATCTACAGATTATGTAACTGCTAGCAGCGTGAATATGTTTAAAAACAAGGTTGACACATATCTCAGAGGAGCGGGTTACACATAGATGAAAAATGTTGGACCCTCAATAAGCCAATGGCTTTCTTGTCCATTTGCTATCTGGACATTTGCCTTGGATGGCAATGTTGTTAAATCTTGTTAAACAGTAAACAGACTAACAGGAGATTGAGTAGACAGTTTAAAGATATTAAATCGTTGTGAAAATATTGATATATGTATATAGTTCTACTTAGCTAAAGTAAAAGAACTTGGACACGAAATAACGTTGGTGAAGGAACAGTGTATATTAGATATTATAAAGTATTCATTATCACAGAGGACAATAAATGGATTGAAATAAAATTGACAAATATAAAAAATTAATAGACATATATGAAAAATCGTTGGGCTCTCGATAAGCCAATGGCTTCCTTGTCCACTTGACATATTGGGTTTTAGCTTTGGATGAAAATATTTGCCTTTACAAATAGCGTATAGGCCTATTAAGCAAAATAATGGACTAACTAGCCGTATTGCTTCAAGTGTATAATTAAAACCTACTTTAAAAAGTAACGCATGGACGCATATAGTATGTGTTATGATACGTTTCAGCAGTTTCAATCATTGCTGACCCCAGGAGTCAGTTTCATGAGACAGCGTAAGTTTACGCTTAACTAAGATTGATATTATATTAACGTAACTTTACGACAAATTCTACTTACGACGTCATAAATAGGACTTACGCCGTCGCATGAAACCGGCTTCTGGTGTTTACCTCAATTGACTAATTATGAGCAGCAGCCTTACGCGTTCTCTCTGACCTAGTTTTGTTCCGTCGTGTTTGCGGCTATACAAGCAGCCGGCGGCGATGCAGTTTTTTACTAAACTTTAGAAACCAACAACAAACAGGGTCACGCTGGCGTTGGGCTGTCGCTTGTCGTAATCAATCCAACTTTACTTAATCAAAAAAGATGTAACTGCCCAAGTTAGGGGAATGTGATGAGCTTGAAACTTCATCCTCAACTGATTTAGCTATATAGCCTCCTGTTGTAACATTAGACAAAATCAACCAACCAATGTCAATTAAAAAGCTTGCAAAACAAAATGCTGTTTGTGTTTGTGTTTGTGCCACTGAGCTCGGATTTTCCGAGGATATTGGCACCAAAGGAGTCATTTTGTTATTATTATTATTATTATACATACATATTTGTCTGTCGTGTGCGTTGTGCTTGTGTTATGAATGTGTGTAAGCCATGTACCATGTCACTACAACATAAGGCAGTCATATGTCTATCAGCCTACGTTTCTGTTCATGTTCTTTGAATAACGGCTTAATTATGTACATTGTTTACTTACTGCTCTGTGGCTATTACCAACTTACCAGACATTGTTTTCTATTACAGAGGGAGGGCGCTTCACGTGAACCCCTGGAATCCCCCCCAGGTCGTTGACCTGATCTCCCTTTATGTCAACAGCGGAAGGGGATATAGCAAAACAAAAGTATCCATCACAGTCTTCACTTAGACAAGCGTTCAAACTTACTTGCCGAGTCGCCGATACTTCGCCCTGTCATCCACCACCGAATTGCTACCGGAACGACGGCGAAGACCATGAGAACAGACGCGAAAACCTTCACTCTGACACGACGGCAACGCAGCGATGACAACATGGCTCTAGCAGCAGCAGCTGTAGAAGGCTGGCGCACCAAGGTCTTATTTCTGCAGTGGGTCGTCTCGTCAGTAACCGAGTGGTCGACTAGCTATGTGGCCGCGTCGTCGACAAATCGTGACGTCACACGTGAGAACTGAATCGTAACACGAGAATGGATCATGAACAATCACACAGGTAAAAAAGTAATGTTGTTTTTGTTGTGTTGCTATTAATGGTTCTGCAGTTATACAACCAGGGGCTTGTTGGCATTGGGGTGTCACTCCTATGATATTATTTTTGTGTCAGGATTAATTGTCAATATTGTTTTCATTGTCAATATTGTTATTCCTTCAAGGATTGTTACATGAAATTATTTGTATCCAATTATAAACCAATAATATATGATAGTTCTACTTGACTTTGCAATTGAGAAAGTAACAGACATACATATTTATTTTGAACATTTGTACAAGGAGATTCCCATTAAGACAAACACATGTCGCTAACGCGGGAGCCACCTTTTGTCAAAATTAGTAATAACTATGTAACGTCAAAATAAAAATAGAACATAAAAAGTGTTAATGTACGTGTGCATTCAGGGAAGATAAATTTTGAAAAGAGTTTGTTGATACTCAAATAGGTAAAGTAGCAAAATTTAAAAACAATCTTAAGACAAAAATGTATAACATTAATTTAATAGGAATCTGTTGGGTTAATGTGTGCCGATGTTAAGATTCCATATTTCACTAAAGGAAGGTAGCAGCTGCAATATATGTGGAATCCAGCAGAAATATAGCGAATGTCAGGTTCCACGTCGAAAGGGTAATTGGATTAATTCTTAATAAATACACTATCTTACAAGACATAGTATCTATTGATTATTTAATTACTGATTCACAGAGCACACCTATCATTGATAAAATTGTGACAGTATGTTGTTCACTGATAAATTGTTCAAAATATGTTGTAACATTTGATTAAGTCGGATTTGAAATAATCATGCTGATTTTGATGAATTACAACATGTATAAGGTACTTCCAAAACAGCACATGATCATTCTGCTTTCGAGATTATTGCATACATGACAACCCTCAGTAGGATATATCTTTAACAGCATATCACAACTACTACCGATGAATATTCTTAGATATGTTCTGGTGAGATGATAATTGATGTGATACAAGACAGAGATAATTTTAAGCACAAATCATGTATAATTTATAGATACAGAGATGAAGTGCATCCGTGATATTTTATGTGTATTGCATATACATCTATGAGTATTTACAATTGTCATTATGTCACGTGGTTATGCCTATCTTGAATGATTTATCAGTTGCTTAGTATTAGCAAGCATGATCATGAAGTCATGTCATGTTAGAAGTAAATATGTTGAGTAATTGGTTATAATATTACTTCTTTACTTCTTATTGTCTTTCATTTTTCTGCAGCACAACAGCTGAAGTACCGTAGTAGAAGGTGACACCACTTAAGCTGATAGTTACAACTGTTACAACCAATGTACTTTGTGTCTCATCATACAATGTCTCAGGCACAAAAAAGTTCATCCTCGTCATTCGCCAAAGTTCACTTTATTTGTCTTTCTTTTCTTAGACGAGCTGAACTGAGGCAACATTCTACATTCAGTGCACTAACACTTCAAACTAGTTCAGGCAACACAGCACATTTGAAAAAAGTTTTTGATCGCTCACAAATCTCTTCTCACGGTCTGACTCTACTCGCTCATGATGTAGACCTTCCACAATAGTCAACATTGCACACACATATCTGGGCATGCATTTGATGATATTACTGGTGTCATTTACGCAGCTGTATCTTACCATCTAAATTCGCAAGGCAAGTCACCTTTTCCACCCAGTCAGCTACCACTTTGTCCCTTACACAATACGAGCATTTTATTTCTATGGTTCCGTTACCGCAGAAGTTGCATTCGACTACAGAGTATGGGGACACTCCAATAAATGGATATCCATTGCTGATAAACAAACACCTCTCCATCTTGAAACTGCCATGGGTTCTCTACATTTCTCTCTCGTATGATGTTAACCCTTCCTGTTCATGGTCACAGCCCCACTATGTTCCACTTGTTTTGAAGCGTACCGTTTCTGGGTAGCAGATTGCTTTTTTTAAGCTCTTTGCAGGCTTGTCCACACTCGTCTTACAAACTGCTTTCAACCTGCTGTTATTCGTCCTGTGCGAAACCTATGCCACTCTCTGCAATCAAATTGCTGTCCCGTTTCTTCTTCCACAAGTCTTGACTGTTCCAAATTTACAGAAATTTAGGCAAAGACATTGTCACACTTTCGCAGCAATTTATTTTTGTCTATCTGGGACGAATTCTCATCTCGAAGTTCAGACAGTAGCTGTGGGTATTCCGGATTAAGCTGTCTAGAGACGTATCCTGCTGCGTAGCCCGGTGTGAAGGACAGAATGACACGCCTGTTCTCACTGTCGTGCAGCCCTTTGAATAACGTTGACAGCTTATCATCACTGGGTTGTGGTACGTCAGGCAGTGTCATCGCTTTTGTTGGTTTATTTGGTGTCAGTGAGATAGATGGTGCAGTCAATATATTTCTTCAAAGATTTAGCCGATTTGAAGTTGATGTTTTCTACAGGTTCATAGCTTATGCCTTTCAAGCCCGGTGGAAGTAGCCAACGTACAATGAGCTGCTAAGATGTTGTCATCCTTTTCGGCTACAATCCAGGGTTGTAGTGGAGTCTTGGTTAAGCTTTGAGAATGACGAACCTAAAATGAAGAAGCAGCAGCAGCAGCAATATGAAATATAATTTAGTGTACCAGTATTTCTAAAACAAAAGATAATCAGATTTTAACACACAACTGTAATCATAATAATAGCAACAAGAAAACACCATTGCTTTATTATTATTGTATGTTTGACTAAGTAAAACAAATTGGGTCATGCACACAACTAGACACTTTTGAGCTTAAAACAGTGATTTAGCCGCTAACAATCCAGTCATGAACCAGGGGAAGGGCCTGTCATTAGAATCATAGAATCCAGGCAAGCAAATAAAAAAATTCACTGAATCATTTAAACAAATCAAGTAGTTTAAATGAATGGTTTAAATAAAAATCAACTTACGTAATAAATTGATTAAATCAACAATCAACTGGCTAACTAACGTACATACGCCTAGAGTATCACTGACATAACTTAGCGTTAGGCTTAGTCGATCTTGTCGGATAGGAGTCAAACACTTACCTTCGCTGTCCCAACCACATGACAATTAACTTCTCATGAGCACACATCAGACTCCCAACCACAAATAAATTGATTGTATGCTTCCAGCGATTTGTAGTCTTTTAAGTCGCTCAAAGTGTATGCACTCTTGTTTAAGTCGCTCAATCTCTTGGTGTAAACATAGTTCACGATGTCAGGATACGAAATAGCAGGAAGGCTGTCGGGGTCAACGTTCCAATCTTTCTTCGGCGTTTCGTACGGATCTTCACCGGTAATCAACTCTATTTTGGCCTGACACCGGTTCTTGTAACATTATCTAACGATTCTGCATCATTCTCGACTTTCTAATTCGATGTAGACACAGACGAATTCATGATTTATTGACAAGCGCGGGAGTAAATTTTCATTGAAACAATGGCGGTCGCTAATGACGCTATTGACCCGCTTGACACACATCATGGTTGCCGTCGATAGGCGGGGTTATTTTGATCACGTGACTGAGAACCATGCATAAACGTTGTCCTTTACCGTATCGTCTAAGACCCCCTCCATGGCCTTGAGGGTATTGAGACCCCTAAGGCCCCCCTGGATCCGCTGCTGGCTACTATTTAGATATGATATGATGTGTGACTGTGTTAACCGTTTCTGCCTGTACTTAATATAAGTAGGCCAAATCATGTTTCTTTCTAACGGTTTGCCACACACTAATCTACACAATGGTATAATAATTATTATCTGAAAATAATACTATATTTCGCCGGGATGTCCAAAAACTCTGGATTGCCATTTTAGCATATTTAGCATTACTGCATTATATATACATTGATGCAACTATATCACAAAATATCGCAGTAGTAGCATGCTATTTTATATAGAAAGTTGCATATTTAACTATTGTCATGGTGTAGACAGTGTGTTTCGATGTAGACATTTTGTATGGTGAGGACACCATTCAGGCACTGACCTATTACAATGCATGTCACTACGAAACATGCACGCACGCGCACACACGCGCACGGAAGTACACGCGCACGCACACTACTATTGATGATGCATTAAATATGAACCGGCAGATATAAAAAAGTTGTTCTCAAAATATATATTTTCTATGTTAATTACTGAGCTAACTGGGTTGTGTTATGTTAGAATGGCTTAACACATTTGGGGAAATCTTTCAGATAAATCCACACCGCGATCAACATTTTGAGCAGTAAAACCAGAAACAAATCTGGAAACAAAATGGTTATCAGTTTTAAGAAAATACTCTCTGAAACCATATGTAGGAAGGCTTATACAAAAACCACCCTCAAAATCCAAAAATGGCCACCATTTCAATAGCAACGACGCAACTTAGATAAATAATACATTTCCACAGTTTCTACTTTTTAGTGATTGATATTCCCTGTGACTTTCAGCTTTTTAAGTTAAAAACTAAATTAAAAATAATCCCACGCATATCTCGCCCGATATTGTCGCCATGGTAACATTAATACGTTGCTGTGGTGCAGACATAATACAATATTCCATCCGACGTTTACAGTGTTGTCGTAATAGCTTCCATTTGGGTTTATTTTTATAGTGTATCCAACAAAGGTATATTAACATTGACCTGTTTTTTTAATAATTACACGACATATGTGGTGCCATTGTGCAGACTGCCAGAAAGCATAAGCACCTGAACTTGGGCAAACAAATGAATTGTTGATACGTAAAAACTTTCTGTGAGTCGAGTTTGGTGATCCACCAGCAGATGAGTTATTGTGTCTACAAGATGAACCGTTGCAGTGATTCTGATTCAACGCCATATTTGGTCTCCGTCATGGTGTACACATAAAAACGGGGATAAACTATAAATGTGTTTAAGAAATAGTTGCACTTTATTCATAGAAATAGTGTGAAATATAATTGAAATATATGTCACTTTTGTTGAATGTTTGAAATACAAATTATCAGTATCTCTTCAAGGGATTCACCTCTCACATTATCACCTGTGTGTCGGTGGCGTGTGGGCAGAGGCCCCCCCCCCCCCCTTTCGAATCATCTTGCTGCCGTTTAGAAACTATGGCAATTTCTTTCACGCCACGTTGCTCCAGTTCACTCAGCGGTATAAATGAGTACCTGACTACAGACATTGGTTGATATATGAACGAATAGTCGTCACGCAGTAATTGCAGCGAGGCTGAATGCTTCCCATAGAAGTCGAGTTCGTGTTGGAATAAGCAGGTCTGCCAGGGGGTGAAGTGTAAGGCGTTTTGAACAGTTCTACGGACTTGATACCACGCTATATCAGAACGTACAGTTTAGAACATATCTTTCACATATAGAGGGAAATTATGGGTTAAAAAATGGGACACAATGACACGAAATTTCACATTTCTGTTGAATGACACACGTGTGAACGTTGGAATTGTATTCAGTATCTTATTTGTTTGCATTGTTGAAAGTAGGCGCCTATTGCTGGGGCGGGCCTACTTCTGCACCGAGTCACCGGTCGAACGAGGCAACATCGGCTTATCGCCGCAATAGCATCGCCTCAAGTATATTCGCTTATAGGATCGGTAGATCAACATATTTTGGTCCACTATAAATTGCCGTGTCATAGCAAATAGACCACAGGCGTCGTATCGACCCGAACTCGACATTTATGCCTGGTGGCCTGACTTGTATTCAAATGCAGTCCGGGTCAGTGTTCGACATAATTGCGAATCTTCTGTCGGGCCCGCAACTGACACAAGTCAAAGTCCTTGTTGGTTCCCGCAGTTAGTTAGCAACATTTATGGTGCGGACAGAGATCTAGTTTGGCGATTTGATGGATTATGTGCACAAATACATTACACTACGTTCGATCATAATTTTATCGGCGACTCTCGTTTGATCTTCATGCAGTTATATCAACAGCCCGACACCTAGCGTACGTGCGGATGACGGCCTTTATTCCGACAGGAAGCGCTTTAAATACATCAACGATATATTAGTCCACGACGAGAAAGCAATTCCTGTCGCGTTGCAGTAAAGAAGGTAGTCAATTGTAAGTGTCAAACATTTTTTCAGTTGCGACATTACATAGTAGCATGGTAAACTAATGGATGAGCTAGGGTAACTAAACTTGACCTCCCCATTTGCGAGATCCTAGATATATGCCACTATAGAATTAGGTTGACCAGATTCAATACATTTTCACGTTGCGTTGAATAATTTAATGTGCGTTTATCGACTTAATCCATGTGTAAGTATTTTTCAGGAGCAAGACCCTCAAAAGCAAAAATAAACGATGCAGGTGTTGATGTGTGTATATGGGTCTATGCATATTGGATTTCAGTCAATTTCTTGTGACTTGGACCAGTGTGCGACAAGGTTGAAAATGTCGGGGGCCAATCGGGCCTGTAACCCGAAAATGTCGCGGGCCCCTCTAAAGAGTTGAGGGCCCAATAATACTAGCACTGCGGTCACAAAGTGAATTTTTAATTAAGTACGTTTACACAATAAGTAACTCCGCCATTGCCGGTCCCAAGCCCGGATGAGAAAGGAGGAGGGATGTACGTGAGGTTAGCACCCTCACCATGTAAGAAAAAACTCAAGCTACAGAAACCAATACCAAAGAACAATGGTGCGAAGAGTGAAGCAACCCAGGAAATTGGGATCATGAACAAGATACGAGTAGGCTCATGGAATGTGAGAAAACTGTATCTAGCAGGAAAGCTTCAGCAAGTAGAGTGCTACTGTATGCGGCGGAGTCATGGAAGGTCAACAAAGGCATATGTCAGATGCTGGAAGTTTTTCCAAACAAGTGTCTCAGGAAGATACTGCGAATCTACTGGCCAAACAAAATCTCCAACACGGAACTCCATGAAAGAACAGGTATGCAGCCCATCTCTCTCTCTCTCTCTCTCTCTCTCTCTCTCTCTCTCTCTCTCTCTCTCTCTCTCTCTCTCTCTCTCTCTCTCTCTCTCTCTCTCTCTCTCTCTCTCTCTCTCTCTCTCTCTCTCTCTCTCTCTCTCTCTCTCTCTCTCTCTCTCTCTCTCTCTCTCTCTCTCTCTCTCTCTCTCTCTCTCTCTCTATCTCTCTCTCTCTCTCTCTCTCTCACTCTCTGCCCATCTCTCTCTCTCTCTCTCTCTCTCTCTCTCTCTCTCTCTCTCGAGGTTAAACGCCGCAGATGGAAATGGATCGGACACGTCTGCAGAATGCATCCATTCCAGGAGTGACCATGCGCTGGACCCCTGGTGGCAAGATAGCGAGGGGGAGATCCAAGGCGACGTGGAGGAGATCAGTAGAGCGGGAGATGAAGGCTCTCGGGTGGAGTTGGGGCTGTCTTTTCAATAATGCGCATGATTTTGTGTGGGAACAACCTCTATACACAGTATAGTGCCAAGACAGCTTCGATCATCTAATCCCAATCTTCTTTTCGTTCCCAGTGTTAAGACAAATGCACCGACTGTAAAACTCACTGCCTGTTAGTGTTAAATTTGTAGGAAATATAACAACATTTCGTTGTAAACTAAAAACCCACCTGTTTAAACTCGCTTATCCTCCATAGCTCCCCTGCGTACCAATCCAACTGTTTGCAACTTGTGTTCTGGTGCGCCGCCGAGCTTGGTTCTCTCGAGATCTTAGCGAATATAAGTATTTTATATTGTGTTGCATTGTATTGTGTTGTATTGTATTGTATTGTATTGTATTGTATTGTATTGTGTTGTATTGTATTGTATTGTATTGTACTGCATAAATCCGTGTTTGTGCTTCAACATACCGTTTGAGGAACCAACTGGCCGTATAACGCTGTAATATGATTTAGGCCCTACTAATCCGCAAGCTTCGTTAATCCAGCCTAAACCACTGCATGGGAACCAGCGTGTGTGGGTAAACTAGACATGACTGTATTTAATTTGAAGATAGATGAATATGGCCATATCTGGACATTGTAGCAGATGACAAGGAAAACCTATGTAATAAAAAGTCCAGTCTACGTACCGTTAAAACATTCCTTCGTTCTATCGGCAGCTGCTGTAGATTCACCTCCGTTGGGCTCGGTCCATAACACATTAATGTCCGTGAATGAGGTGGACGTCGTGACGGACAAACAATCATGTCAGTTTTGCCTTTGTATTTCGTGCATGCAACGTAAATATATAGCCGTGTACCTAGGACCTATATAGCCGTGTACCTAGGACCTATATAGCCGTGTACCTAGGACCTATATAGCCGTGTACCTAGGACCTATATAGCCGTGTAGCTAGGGCCTGTATAGCCGTGTACCTAGGGCCTGTATAGCCGTGTACCTAGGGCCTGTATAGCCGTGCATACATATATGGCTTACTTGATGAATACAACGCACCGCACGGCGAACAAAACGGATATAAATAGCATAGAAAATATACACATTAAGCAAACTCTATTAAAGGTAAATTCATAGTTGTGTATAGTCCACGTTGATGTTGATTCGGAGGTTAGGGATGATGTCAAAACAACGATGAACGGTACTACACGAAACCGATTTCATTTAATTTCCTACCCCCCCCCCACTACACGACACTGAATTGCATCGACCTGTGGATATCCGTGAAATGCTTTGAATTCGCCAGGTAGCATTTCTGCCATCCTCGCGAGCCAGCCATGGCATATATCCTACACAATGAACGGAAGTGTTACTACTGCCCCTGCCATATATCCTACACAATGAACGGAAGTGTTACTACTGCCCTGGCATATATCCTACACAATGAATGGAAGTGTTACTACTGCCCCGGCATATATCCTACACAATGAACGGAAGTGTTACTACTGCCCCGGCATATATCCTACATAATGAACGGAAGTGTTACTACTGCCCCTGGCATATAGCCTACACAATGAACGGAAGTGTTACTACTGCCCCTGGCATATAGCCTACACAATGAACGGAAGTGTTACTACTGCCCCTGGCATATAGCCTACACAATGAACGGAAGTGTTACTACTGCCCCGGCATATATCCTACACAATGAACGGAAGTGTTACTACTGCCTCGGCATATATCCTACACAATGAACGGAAGTGTTACTACTGCCCCGGCATATATCCTACACAATGAACGGAAGAGTTACTACTGCCCCTGGCATATATCCTACACAATGAACGGAAGTGTTACTACTGCCCCGGCATATATCCTACACAATGAACGGAAGTGTTACTACTGCCCCTGGCATATATCCTACACAATGAACGGAAGTGTTACTACTGCCCCGGCATATATCCTACACAATGAACGGAAGTGTTACTACTGCCCCGGCATATATCCTACACAATGAACGGAAGTGTTACTACTGCCTCGGCATATATCCTACACAATGAACGGAAGTGTTACTACTGCCCCTGGCATATAGCCTACACAATGAACGGAAGTGTTACTACTGCCCCGGCATATATCCTACACAATGAACGGAAGTGTTACTACTGCCCCTGGCATATATCCTACACAATGAACGGAAGTGTTACTACTGCCCCGGCATATATCCTACACAATGAACGGAAGTGTTACTACTGCCCCTGGCATATATCCTACACAATGAACGGAAGTGTTACTACTGCCCCGGCATATATCCTACACAATGAACGGAAGTGTTACTACTGCCCCGGCATATATCCTACACAATGAACGGAAGTGTTACTACTGCCCCGGCATATATCCTACATAATGAACGGAAGTGTTACCACTGCCCCTGACATATATCCTACACAATGAACGGAAGTGTTACTACTGCCCCTGGCATATAGCCTACACAATGAACGGAAGTGTTACTACTGCCCCGGCATATATCCTACACAATGAACGGAAGTGTTACTACTGCCCCGGCATATAGCCTACACAATGAACGGAAGTGTTACTACTGCCCCGGCATATATCCTACACAATGAACGGAAGTGTTACTACTGCCCCTGGCATATAGCCTACACAATGTATGGAAGTGTTACTACTGCCCCTGACATATATCCTACACAATGAACGGAAGTGTTACCACTGCCCTGGCATATATCCTACACAATGAACGGAAGTGTTACTACTGCCCCTGGCATATAGCCTACACAATGAACGGAAGTGTTACTACTGCCCCGGCATATATCCTACACAATGAACGGAAGTGTTACTACTGCCCCGGCATATATCCTACACAATGAACGGAAGTGTTACTACTGCCCCTGGCATATAGCCTACACAATGTATGGAAGTGTTACTACTGCCCCTGACATATATCCTACACAATGAACGGAAGTGTTACCACTGCCCTGGCATATATCCTACACAATGAATGGAAGTGTTACTACTGCCCCGGCATATATCCTACACAATGAACGGAAGTGTTACTACTGCCCCGGCATATATCCTACATAATGAACGGAAGTGTTACCACTGCCCCTGACATATAGCCTACACAATGAACGGAAGTGTTACTACTGCCCCTGGCATATAGCCTACACAATGAACGGAAGTGTTACTACTGCCCCTGGCATATATCCTACACAATGAACGGAAGTGTTACTACTGCCTCGGCATATATCCTACACAATGAACGGAAGTGTTACTACTGCCCCGGCATATATCCTACACAATGAACGGAAGTGTTACTACTGCCCCGGCATATATCCTACACAATGAACGGAAGTGTTACTACTGCCTCGGCATATATCCTACACAATGAACGGAAGTGTTACTACTGCCCCTGGCATATATCCTACACTCTTCCTTCCAATTTCATGCAGTGTCTTGCATCTGTGTTTTGAGATTATCCCGTATCTTTGTTGACCGATTGCAAAGCTAACAACAAAGAATGGTAACCAGCGCGTGTGAGGGCAAAGTCAGCCAGGCCAGCCTCAACTTTCATCAAACCTCTTGAGAAAGATGTGGGACGTGAGTCTGGCGGCCTACACGTAGCAAACGTAAAACAGATTATTACCCTTAACGATAGATCGACACTAGCAGTGGCCGACCTAGACTATTTTTTTTATAAAAGTTCTTTGCTTTTTTCACCAGGAAAGAGGTCATCACAACATTGACACACGATGTCGTACCAGTTTACCCGGTCATCGTTAGATCTCGGGATCAGGCCCGGGGCCCGTGTACCTTCTGTCGGGCCCGCTACTGGTGTCACACGTCACTGGCCCTGTTGGCTCGCGCAGTTTTTTTTAACATAGTTAACAACATTTATGATGCGGAAAGAGGTTTGGCAATTTGATGGATTGGGTGCATATTACATTACGATATGTTTGGTCATAATTTTGATCGGCGCATGTATTTATACCAGTAGCCCGACACCAAGAGTGCCGACAAAAGGCGCTTTTTATACATCAACGAAATATTATAACAATTTTTATATGTTGCAACGAAGAAGGTGTAATATGTACATATACAATGTTTTGTAGGGCTACCTTTTCGAGTTACACTGAATAATTTACCGCAAGTTTATCGTCTTAATCCATGTGGAAATTTTGTCAAAAGTAAAATCCTCAAAATAAAATATCAGTGATGCCGGTGTTGAGACAAACATCACAGATACGGAACCTGCCATCGAACCCAAGCTCTCTGCTCTCAACCTACTGGAGGGGATATTTAGATTCAGTGCACTGTCACGGACGCAGTGACAAAATTGCACCAAACACCGTCATGCAACGGTAACTAGCGCATGGGCGGTCAAGTCATGGGTCATCGCCGACTGCAACAAAACAAACCGAGAGATGGGTGGAGAACTACCTAGAACTGTGCTCCATGGAATATACTGCGACAGTTGTTAGTCTATTTCAGTGAATATGGCTAAAAACATCTTAACTTCGGACTTACCATATATTTGTAATATTTTGCATTATCGAAGGTCGCACGTGTTTTATGTGTAAGGAGTATGCTTCTTTACATCTGTGAAGCATAATTTCAAAGCCATTAACATGATATCACCATTTTTATTTATTAAAAATAATAGTTGAATTGTGGATAAAGTGAAAGACCTTGGTGTCTACCTGGACAGTAGCTTGGACATGTCTACCAACACGTCTATGATCATCAGGTCCTGCCACGTCCACCTTCATCATATCAGCCGGATAAATAAGTTTCTGCCGAGAAAGACCAATGAGAAGGTAGTAAATGCGCTAATCACATCCATAGTCCATGGGCCAGACCAGATATCGGTACCACCTGGGGGGGGGGGCAAAACTTCACTGTTGGCAAATTATTTGTTCCACCACTATAAGTAAAAAAATATGCGATAACCTTTCCAAATGAGTAGCTTTATCCTTTTGGTTGCTCATAACGTGTTTTTACATAAAACGCCAATACGTGCTAGGTAAAAGAAACTTTTTCATTCATTATTAACTTTAGAGAGATGCGGTTAGCGGTACCATGTCGGCCATTTAAAATAAACAGGATTTGATATGTGAACTTTTTGTCAGACCAACATTGGGGGGAGCGAAATCCCCCTTTTGGTGGGTCTGCGAAAAAGCCTATTTCTTTCTCGTTTACCATAGCATTTCAAATTTGAAAGGTGCATTAGGTGTGTAATGGATGTACGGAAAAACGTATGGTAAACAATTTTTTTATTTGAAAACTCGAACTCGCCAACGACAACCAGACTTAGACGTAGAGCAGAGTGAAGTCATCATTCCAAAGTCGGTCAGCCTCTTCCTGTTCTATCTCCTGACATGTACCAAGGATGATGCTCATGCATCCAAAAGAGCTCAACGGCTTGTAAACACGTTTATTCAAGACGTGATCTATGCTATTACATATGACAAGACGAAGCCCCCAAAGCGCATCATTCTGCCATTTGCAATCAAGTCATTGACAGGGAATTTTGAGCTGATACATACACTCGACCGACTTGGTCACAGCGTATCCTACTCCCAGCTCGAAGATATTGACACAGCCCTCTGTCTACAAAAACTGGCACTGTCAGAAGGCGATGTTCACCTTCCAGCAAACATCCATCCTGGAGTATTCACGACCTTGGCCTGAGACAACATTGACTGACTTGAAGCGACCATCAGTGGTGAAGGGATACCCCACAGAGTCAATAGAATTGCCGTCCAAACCGACCCACAGCCATCCAAAGTCCTGCCCTCCGTTGACAAAACAAAGAAGAGAAGTATTAGCACCCCACCCCTAATGTTGTCCATGTACAACGTTGGACAAGAGAGGGGCCACTACAAGCCACACATGAGAGGTTGAAACCCCAGCTGTGGTTCAGCCTGCCAGAGAGAAGAACCTCGTCTGGATAATGGCACGCATACTCGAACAAGAAGATAAATCAACATTCTTACTCCAGATGATGACACTGTCGTTCCAGACAATGTGAGGTACCTACCCACCACTAATGCTCCTGCGACGCACTACTATACTTAGAAGACCCAACTGCCCGTCGAACACCCAGACGTCCATGCTGAATTTATGCAAGGTGGTTTTTCAATTCAGCTTGGCTCCAGAAACCCTTTTGGGTGAATCCCTGTCGACCAAACGATTGAGGAAACAGTTAACAAAGACACCCAAACGCCGGGTGGAACAAAGGGGTTCAGTTTGAAGCCAGGAGCTGTGAGCAAGTACTACCTAACAGCCGAGTACATGACCATGTACTTGAGGGAGCTGAGGGACGTGATTGGTCTAGGCGGTTCCAAGCTGGCTCATCCAGATCTCCTAAAGTCCCGCATCCGGAAAGACGAGGCAGGTGTCGAGTCCTTGGTTTACCCGATGGAGAACAGCTGGCTGAATCCAATGTGTCCTGAAGAGACTGAACTTGTCAGCCTATCCATTGGTACTGTGGCCCCAGCAGACGTTGCCAAGGATCTTCTGGGAGCTCATCAAGTAGGAGAAGAAGAATACAAGATGTTCAAGAAGAAACGCTTAGAAGAAGCTCCACCAACAGTGAAATTTCACGACAAGATGACAAAGCAAAACGGAGAGAAATGTATTTGGCCACATAATCCGTTTTGCTCAGAGTAGACATTTGCACATGAGGGATGTCCTGGCTCACCCACTAGATCCTCTACCCTGCGCAATAGCAAATGCTTATGGGTCTTTGCGGAAGATGAACAAGGCTGCACTAGCTAGACAGTTGGAGAGAAACGTTTCTCCAGCAGAAAATATCCCTGACCCATCAACCTGATGGAATGAGCTTGGTGCAGAAGATGAACGGCAACAACAAGACGTTTGCACAACTGGCAGAATCTGTCATGTCTCTAGTCCTACATGAAGGTTCACAGAGTCACAGGATTTACGTGATATTCGACGTTTACCGGGAGACGTCAATCAAAAATGCTGAGAGGTGCAACCAGGGATCAAGCACAGCTATTCAGTACAGGAGCATTGCAGGAGGCCACAATATCCAGGAGTGGAGGAAGTTCCTGTGCAGCTCCTGCAACAAGTCCAGCCTGATCAAATTCATCGTCGAACAATGGAAACTACCGAAGTACAGGGAGAAGCTACATTACAAGTCATTGTATGTAACCTGTGAGGAGGTCTGCTAAACGATGACTGGGTGCAGTTTTGGACCTGTTGTTATACAAGTGCCTGCGTTCCTGCAAACTGCCAAGCTGCACGTGCCTTGTCGATGGACCGGCATGCACCAACACGTGCAAGCTACAGACGTGCAGCAATGAGAAGAAAGAAGAACAGTTCGCAGTTGAACTAGGTGACTCTGATGATGGAGATGGTGATGATGATTGAACTGATGAACTATGTTTTGGAGAAATGTTATTGTTTAGTAGGGTCTGTAGTATTCCATATGCATTGTAAGATTGTATTATATGGAACTTAAATGATAAAATGTTATTTTATGACATTATGATGCCTTGGTCTAAGTACTTTATGAATCATACAATTAGGCATCGCTGCCAAAATGTTTTTCAGGTTGGTTAATCAAAGAACTTAAACCTGGACTATTTCAAAAATCATAACTAGATCTTGCCCCCCCCCCCCCACAGATGGTACCAACAAGTGACATTTCTGGTCTAGGCCCATGGGCTACCAGGCTAGACTACTGTAATTCCCTAATGTATGGCACAATGGACACGAACTTTGTCAGACTACAGCGTATACAAAAGGCGGCGGCCAGACTCATTGTAAGGGTGCCCAAGTATGCCAGCGTTACTCCGGTACTCAGAGACCTGCACTGGCTGTCTCTACGGGAGCGCGCTCATTTCAAGGTCCTGGAACTGTTCCACAGGGCTGTCAACAACTGTGGACCAATGTATTTGTGCGACCTTGTCTCGCTCCACAAGCCTGCCAGGTTCCTTCGGTCAGCTGAAAAACATCTACTTGTCAGACCTAGAACAAGATGCAAGGTCCGGGACACGAGCTTTGTGACGGCCGCTCCAGACCCGTGGAACGACCTGCCAGTGTCACTACGTGAACCGACCAGTAAAGCCACTTTTAAAAGGACTTTTAAAACACTCTATGTTAGCAAATATGTTAGCAGATAGAAAGACTTTTATATTTGGCTTTAAACCCTTTTAGTTCTGAACTGTTATATCACCTGCATGTATTTAATAAAAATTTACTAGCTATAATATTCAATTGTATTAAAATTTAGTTTAAAAATAAAAAAATTATTATCTAATATTAATGTCATTTTATTATTTCATCTAAATTATTTATGTTAATGTCGTTTTATTTTAATGTAATTTAATTATTTTATAATTAATTTTTTTTTAGGAAATGTTAATGTAATTTTAATGTAAGTGAATTATCTAATTTTAAATTTCATTTAATTATGTAATTTTAATGTAAAGCGCCTTGAGTAGTTTTTAACTAGATTTGGCGCTATAGAATGGAATATTGTTGGACTCTCGATAAGCCAATAGCTTCCTTGCTGTCCACTTGCCACCTGGAAATTGTAGTTTTAGATGGCAATCTTGTTAAATTTACTACTGTATTCTCAGCTATAGTTGTATGTTTTTCCTTGGTCTGGGTGTACATGGTCCTACTTCTTTGAAGTCAATTTGTAGCACACACAACCGGTTTCAGCAGTGGACTGGGTACTGCACTGTAAAGTTACACTTACCTTGTAGGTAAACGTGCTTGGATGTGTGTGTCGTCAGTTCGAACCCCGCAAGAGGACGTCGCTTGTTATATAATAAAACTAAGTTATTAGTTAAGTATGGTACGTTGTGTCTGTAACGTAAAATCCCTATAATGAGGCGCCTACCTGTCTAACTACCTACCATCCAGGCCGCGAGTGCCAACAAACGGTGACGCAGCTCGGTTCTGACGCTCATTTTTGATTGGTGCTTACTCCGCCGTCATACGCCTGACCTCAAAGTGTTTCTGCTTCAGTACACAGTTTTGTAGAACCAACTGACCGAATAATGCTATAATACTAATCCGCAAACTTCGTTAATTCAGCCTAATTCACTGCATGGGAACCACCGTGTGTGCGTAAATGACTGTATTTAATTTGATGATAGATTAACATGGCCATATCTGGACATTGTAGCAGATGACAAGAAACACCTATGTAATAAAAAGTCCAGTCTACGTACCGGTAAAACATTCCTTCGTCCAATCGGCAGCTGCTGTAGATTCACCTCCTTTGGCATATTCGTGAGAGGACAAACAATTATTGCCGGGTACGTATATAGGGCTTAACTGGTGCATACAACGGACCTTAGGCGAACAAGGCGGGTATAAATAGCATAGATAATATACATCAAGCAAGCTCTGTTAAAAGTAAATTGATAGCTGTGCATAGTCCATAGGCATTGATGCGGGGACGCCAAATAATTCGTAATTCATCCCACTAGCTGTCTTGGACGACGTGTAAAGTAGGTTTCAAGTCAATACTTGACGTTTCAGTTATATCGATACTGCTAACACGTTTTCTGAAATAGCCTGAAACCGTCGCTTCTTGTTTACATGAAACTTCGTTTGAGGCAGTTGTAATAAATACTTCTGCATACACTGTCTCGTCCACCAAATAAAAACATTCGAAATCTGAGCTGATAGAGTGCCTTCTTGGGTAAGTATTTTGAATGCATCCTACATATACAACATTTGCAATATAGGCTTGGTTATTGTTATGCATTTACAGAGTATCATAGTACAGAGTGCCGTGGTACAGAGTACCAGTGTACATGGAAAAGAACACCATGGTACAGTAAGGAGTATGGAGATTTCAAGACTGCCATTTCATGCATTTTGTAATCACTTTTTTTCATTTAAAAAAACCCAATTTAAAATGAACAAAAATTCAATCAATCAGGAATTGGTTCCGGAATACACAATACACAATCAAAATACTCTGACAGCTGTGCATGTTAGCCGAGAATCTTCAATTTAATTTAATCATATGCGAAAGCCTACTATCGGACAAGCCATCTACACAACATTATGGTGAACTTTATAGCAAGCGTTGGGTAAACTGTATAGTAAACTTTGTACAGAATAGTGATCTTTGTTGGTCATTCTTCGCTGGGCACTCGTACTATCGTCGACTTCGCAACGCCCGATGAGTAGCCGTAGGTCGAAATACTGTTAATTTTCGAACAATCAACTGATCAACGGCCGTCGTTCCGCTTCGATGCTGTGCGTTGCTATAGCGCGTAAGGCGATCAGGCGACACTTAATGGTACGTGTCTACTAATTCGCTTCGGTTGTCTGCGCTTGTGTCAAGTGTAAGCACATACTGAGTATGGCTGGATGAAGATCTAAACCAACCAAAACAGTTAACCAAATTATGAACGTTGGCACTGACAGCGACTATGTTGACCAAATGCACGCATCATTAAACACCGAAGAGTCCCGTTTTAGCGAAATCACTGCGCAGCAAGAAAAGACTTCCATGTCGTGTCTAGACGCGTAAATGTCGGCAACAAACAGCAGAGTCGACAGGTTCCTGACCAAAATGACACAGGACATAACCGAGCTCAAAACAAGCCTCAATTCAGCAGCGATGACATTGCTGATCTCAAGTCGTTGATGGCAGAATTGGCACGAAAACCATGAACCGATGATGCCCAGCCGATGATGATGATGATGATGATGATGATGATAAAAATGATAGACATAGAAGAAGACTTGCGATCACTGGCCAACCAATTCGGTTATCCAAACAACTATTCTCGCCCTTAATTGACACTATCAGTAGTGGACTGTTTGTCACAGATGTCATCTACCTAGTTTTGCATTATGTAATTATGTAAATATTGATTGGCCAAAAGAAAGGGGTTTTAAATACGTGCGTGATGCATGAGTTCAAAGAATATAGGCATTTGGTGCTGCACTATCTGTTCAGAAATGGGGTCATATAATGAAACAGAATGATGTTAATAAGAGCTACGAAGGGTTTGTTAATATATTCAATGAATTATATGGCATACATTGCCCGTTAAAAAGGTGTGCATCAGGAGAAAATAGGCCATGGTTTACTAAAGGTTTGCAAATGTGTGTAAAAAGAAGAACAATCTGTATACAAAATACATTAAATGTAAAACAAAGCTTGCCGAGAATAAATGTAAAAATGTATATGAATAAGTTGACAAATAGCATACGATATGCGGGAAAAGAGTACTACGGTAATTTACTGGAAACACACCGCAATAACACAACATGGAAGGTCTTAAATTCGGTAATCAAAAGAAATAGAAATTGTATTCCATTTCCAGACCATTTTGTAACTGGTAATAAAACATAAAAATCAACAAAACATTGGCAATGATTTCAACGAATTTTTTTTTAATATTGGACAAAATCTCGCCAAAACATTAAACCACCGATAAATAAGGCAAGCATTTATGACTATGCGCATGTGTCACGGATTGGCAGGGCTTCCGCTCATTAAGTAGGATTTTTCGTGTGCCTAAGCAGTTCCATTACCCATAAATCCCCGGTGTATGTGTATTTGGTTAATAACGGGGGCGTGCAGCCCTTTCTAAGTTTGTGTGCAAAAAATACCTTCGATGATTTGAAAAAAAATACGCACTTTTTTTATTAAACCGACTGCGGATATTACTTAGTCTATTCACACCCTACACATTAGGACATCAGCGAACCGGATTCGCGATAGGCCAAATCAGTTGAGGATGGAGTTTTAAGTGTATGACGAGTACTGCGCATAAATAGAATATTTAGAATATAAAATAATAAAGAGCTATACTTAGACGTATTACGCGTAATGATGCTTATTTAGTTGCGGAAGCTAGACTCTATGGCAACAATCTTTTATCCCACCAAATGCTAACAACCAGTAGAGCGTTGCCACTGTCCAAATCTGTCTTACTAAGCAAATGTGCCAGACCACTCAGGCCTTTTCCTGTCTGGTATAATTCCCATTACACAGGAACTTTACGACTCCTCCACAGTTGCACGGTGGAGTGCAAAGCGCTCTTAACGATCCCGTGGACGCGATCTGTCTCTATCTAGCTATATTTCAAATGGCAGAGGTCCTGAAAGAATATATCAGCTTCAGCTCCGCAAACATTACGCCGTTATGTAAGAAGGGACTGAGGAACAAGTCGGACAATTACAGGCCAGTGAGTTTTTGGATCACTTGCGTGCAAATTATTAGAAACGTTAATTAGAGACCACATGGAAGAATTCCTTGTAAAACGCAATTTAATAAACACGTCTTAACATGGGTTCCTAAAAACAAGATCATGTCTAACCAATTTCTTATGTTTTTGGAAGAAATTATAAAGTGGGTAGATGATGGGTCACCAGTGGATGTTGTCTGGTATGATTTTCAGAAAGCTTTCGATAAAATGCCACATTAAAGCTTGTTAATTAAGCCAAAAGTCCATGGTATAGGTAATGATGTAATCAACTGATTAGAAAAGTGGCTTACATACAGAATACATAGAGTAATGGCAGATGGTGACATTTCAATCTGAACACAGGGATCAGATTTGTCGAAACAAAAGTGTTCCGAAGGGTTAAAAATTATGCAGATAAACAAAGTTTACAGGATGATCTAGATAAAGTGGTTAATTGATCTGAAAAATGGCAAATGTTGTTAAATTTTGGAAATAAAGAAAATAATATGCATGCGATACTAGGTAGAACATGCGATACTAAGTAGAAACCACGAACTAAAATGATCTGGGAGTAGCATTTAGTGCTTACATGAAAGTTTCAGAGCAATGTGGGATTGTTTGTTTCAAAGGATAATCAAATTTTATGGATACTTAGGAGAACTATCACATATAAGGAGAAACAGCTAAGTGTACCCCTGTGCAAAGCGATAGTTAGGTCGCATTTGGAATATTGCATACAATGGAGGCCATATCGTAAGAAGGACATGGACACGCTAGAAAGAATACACTGAAGAACAAGTAAAAGTATTCCAGAATTGAGAGACCTTAGTTATGAATTAGAATGTGGTTTGACAACAACAGAGACCAGAAGACTACGAGGGGTCCAAAAAGAAGTGCTTAAAATAGTGAATAGTTATGAAGAAAATGATAGGAATATGTTCTTCAAAGATGGCAATAGAACCAGAGCACACAAAGCAGCATTAGTTAAGGAACAGTGTAGGTTGGACATGAGAAAGTACTCATTCTCACAGAGGATGATAAATTAATGGAATAAACGGTCAAATGATTGTGTTAATGTTAGCAGTGAGAATATGTTCAAAAATAAAATTGACACATATATCTGATAATCTGTTGGACTGTCGATAAGCAAATGGCTTTCTTGTCTACTTGCTATCTGGAACTTGTAGTTTTGGATGACAATCTTGTTAAATCTACTTATGTATTCTCGGCTGTAGTAGTATGTTTGTCCTCGGTCTGAGTTCTATATGGTCCTACTTCTTTGAAATCAATATGTAGCTTAACAGGTTTCTGCAGTGGACCGGGTACTGCACTCCAAAGTTACACTTACCTTGTAGGTAAACATGCTTCGAGCGCTAAAAATGTATGTCGTCAGTTCGAACCCCATAAGAGGCCGTCGCTTGTTATAAAATAAAACAAAATTATTGGTTTGGCATAGTATGTCTTGTCAGTATCGTAAAGCCCCTCTATTAAAGCGCTTATCCATCTAACTACCTACCATCCAGGCCGCGAGTGCCAGCAAACGGTGACGCAGCTCGGTTCTGACGCTCATTTTTCATTGGTGCTTACGCCGCCGTCATACGCCTGATCTCAACGTGTAGGCAACACAGTTCGGAGTATGATGTGATGACGCGCGTGCATGCACGCGTTGGCGGTTTATGATATCCGTGAACGACACCAGGATTTATCCGACAAAACAGGAGTCAACACAAGCAGCACATCGCAATGTGCGGCCGTGGAATCCGGTGTATGTTGTGATCGAAATTGTACAAATCCAAATGTGTCGACATATACAGTCATACAATTGGCGACTGACAAATACACGGACATAGAAGAGACGCCAACTTTCAGCTAGGAAACGAAATTGATAAGGTGTGCATTCTGGAAGGTAGGTAATGACGTAGCCGGGGGGGGGGGGTGAACGGGAATAGAATAAAATGTTATAAAGCGTACGATATACAGACCGACGGGTTTGTACATATTCAAATAAAAAGAAGGTTATCTTCAAAAACGGACAGTATGCTAACAGTTTGATAGGTAGTGATATGTATATATGCATGTATGTATGTATGTATATATGCATGTATGTATGTATGTATGTATATATGCATGTATGTATGTATGTACGTACGTACGTACGTACGTACGCACGCATGCACGTATGCACACACGCACACACATAACACACACACACACACACACACACACACACACACACACACACACACACACACACACACACACACACACACACACACACACACACACACACACACACACACACACACACACACACACACACACACACACACAAACTAACCTGCTAAAATGTTACCGGAATTGATCGATGTTTAGGGGTCGCTACCAAAGGTTGAAGTTCACAACCATCACGTTTCTACGATACCACACATATGAATCAGAACATTTTAGTCACTAGAAAATTAAAACATCTTTATTTGACACAAAAGGAGAATGCCGTGATGAAAGCCAGGTTATTTACTGCTGCTGAGGTGGGAAGCGGAGCGTTGTACCAGACGAGACGTATACCGTGACAACGAAAGTAGATACCCGTTGCAGGGCCCTCTCCTCCTTCGCAGTTAGCGCTTATGCCATCCATCTGGCGCGATGCATCGCACCTCGAGCCATACTCCGGACACCCAGCATGGGCTGACCTCCGAGAAAAATAATGGCCAGCTCTATACGTTCTCTTTTATCGGCTTTAAGTTCGCAGCTGTTCTCCAGCAAACAATAACATGTCTTGCCGTAATCCGGAAACAGCGCTTGCCGCGTCATTATTGTCAAGTGCTATAATGAACATAGTTTGGTCTATGCAGCCACATTGCTCTTTAAATATCCTGGACAGTAGTAACTCGGGGCCACTGGACCATCGCAGGCACACAGAGAAAGCAGCCTGCAGGACGAGTTCGATGATATGATGCCAACACCAACGACTAAGAAGCTCCTTTCCCAGTTTCTCCTGTAAGAGGCACACGCACCATTTGTGTATCCAGTGTTGGATACGGTCGTATTAAAACAAATGGCCCTGACCATGTCTTTCAAGTTCCAGGGTTTGGTTGTCATTACTGCTCTCGCCATCTTTTCACCTGTTCCTCTGCCCAAATAGAGCACTTCTAAAAGCTGTAGCCAGAAGTAAGGTAGCCATTTGGTCGCGTACCTTTGTAGGTCTAACGCTGCAGCGAGATCGGGATTTAATACATTCTTGCGTGCTTCATCTTCATCCATACTGAATGTCCTTTGGAAATCTCCAGAAGTCGACGAAATGATAACTGTTGCTTCATTATCTAGCTCTCGACGGTCTTTCTCACTCATTTGATGACACTGTTCATCTTTGTAACGTTTTCGAGTTTTTGGTTACTTTTTGACTAAAGGATAGCATCAAATTATAAAACATAAAGATGGCTACCAGTTACATGACAAGGGTCAAGTGACACAATACTTTTTTCTAAGGATGTAGCAAAATAAGAGGGTGTCCCAATGGAAATAAAATAAAATAATTTTTTTTTAAATAAGGACCAACCTAATATATATATATATATATATATATATATATATATATGTATATATATATATATATATATATATATATATATATATATATATATATATATATATATATATATATATATAAACCCTAACCGGTTCATTGAGCAATTATATATATATATATATATATATATATAAACCCTAACCGGTTCATTGAGCAAAACATTATTGTTCAGGGAACACCTTATCTGATGATTAGATCACACTCAGCGTTTTTAAGGCCTCCATGCCCGTGTGAAATTCAAAAGTAAATAAAAAATACTGTGTTGTGTATATATGCGCGGTAATACGCCTGATAAAAGTAAAAACATGTTTGTCCGTGGCCGTGTGAAATGTTGCACTGCCCGTGTGAGCTGAACCTTATAAAAAAAACCTGGTCGCACTGACATAAAAAAAATCGGTTAAGTAGTTTTAGTAGATATTGCATTGCATATTAATATTGGTATTCCCGGTTACATGTATATATATATATATATATATATATATATATATATATATATATATATATATATATATATATATATATATATATATATAATTATTGTGTATAATGGTAAATTTTGTGTCGTGTGAGCGGTTTTCTCATCAAACCTCACCTACACCCATGTATATACATACATGCATGTATACATGCACACATGCACGCGTGCACACTTGCACGCATATACACATGCACGCATACACACATGCACGCATACACACATACACGCATACACGCATACATGCATGAATGCATACATATATACATGTATACACACATACATACATGTATACACACATGCACACGTACATACAAGTGTGCATGTGTCTATGTGTATGTATGTATGTATGTATGTATGTATGTGTGTATATATGTATGTTTGTGTGTACGTATGTGTGTATATATATATTATATATATATATATATATATATATATATATACATATATATATACATACATATATATATATATATATATATATATATATATATATACATATATATATATATATATATATATATATATATATATATATATATATATATATATATATATATATATATATATATATATATATATATATATATATATATATATATATATATATATATATGTGTGTGTGTGTGTGTGTGTGTGTGTGTGTGTGTGTGTGTGTGCGTGCGTGCGTGCGTGCGTGCGTGCGTGCGTGCGTGCGTGCGTGCGTGCGTGCGTGCGTGCGTGCGTTAACTGACGAGTATTTTGTCTACATAGTTGCCACGGAATATGGCCGAGCTGAAACTACTTATCCTCGCCTTTGTGTGCCTTCATCTGTCGGGTCACGTCGTATCGGGTAAGTATTGTTGTATTCAGCTAACCTCGTGGAGGCATCTCCTATCAATTAAATGACCAGTAATGTTCGACTGGTGAGACGTAGTTTGCAAATTCTCACACATGGACAAGCCAGCGATGCTAGAGCAGGTTTGCGATTTACAGGATCGACGGTGTTTGACTTTCACAGCAATACATAAGTAAAGCAATTAAAAATTAACTTGGATAACGTAATGTCTACAAAGATTATTACAGTGACGTAATTAATTACGTTTTGTTATTGTAGTTATATTTGATCGTAAACTACATATTTTTGATATGACGACAATATGTTAATATCACATTGACCACTGTTACTGTTACTGTTACACATACATAGAAAGAACAGCTTCCCCGTGTTGCCATATTACAGATTATTTTATGAAGAGACCCTTTCCAGGTATAACTGACTATCACACAAACTTTCAAAACTGAAATATTTCCAGTATAACACATAATACAAACACAACACATGCTAATTGATGCAACAATGTTTGATGTAACAGTTTTGACAATTGCTTAATATTCTTGCATTAAATAATTGGCTCATCTTAGCACATTAAATGTTGTGGTCTTTTGGTCTATGGTCGATGTACGTATTGTTGTCGAAGACTAGACAGAAAACACCAATATAATACTGAACATTTCCTGGTGCTTGGGGTACATAGTTTGGGCGTGTAACATAACGTGTAACATAACGTGTAACATAACGTGTAACATAACGTGTAACATAACGCCAGTCAGCAACTGGAAAACCACTAGACAGTTTCCGCTCTAAGTTTTTCGCTCCAAACGTATCTCAATACTTAACGTATAACGTATAGCCTATAAGTAGAACGTATCTCATAAGTAGCCGTAATACAATTTCAGCTATAAGTGAACTAGCCCGTGAAGGGCTAGTGTGTAGGGTGCGTGGCAGGAAGTGGGAGGCTGGTCCTAAAGGTTAGTGGAAGGTGGGAGGTGGGAGGTTGACCACGAAAAACAGCTGGGACTGGGGTTGAGGCCTCGCATGTCTATTATTAGAAAATCGGACACGATACCAACGACACTTAACCTCATACGCACTTAGTGATTGATTAATAATATATTATGCGCTTATAACATACCACGAGTTTGACAAAATCACAAGCAGATAATTTGTTATATATCACTTGAAGCACCTTCAAAGTGACCTATTAGTAGCAACTACCGAAGCTCATTTATCGCGCATGATAAACCAAAGGAAATGAATGCAGAGTTGGTGGGTGCGGATAATTTCGGATACATTAGATCAGCAGCTTATTCGTAAAGCCGAGAGAATCCAAGGCGGAAGGTGTGACGCCCATTATATGCGATCCTTCGTAGCGAAAGCCCTCAAAATAGCTCGTCGCATTAGCATATAATCCTGCGCATTGGTCACTCTATGATTTAATACGTATGGTACGTCGACAAAACGTTAATGTCTTGGCAATCGTGTGAATATGAAAGTGCTGTAGGCGTTCAACCCATATACGTGCCTGGGCAACTCGCATTGTTATTAGTTTTAACGCAGTGTCTAACCCAGACGTACCAAGCAGCACCACGTCACCTTTCAGTTATTATATTCACGTACGTTAGTTGATCCAGACAGGCTCCAATCACCGGTGGTGGCCTTTTTGAAGCTATATGTCATACTTGTGTGTGTATTCTCGCGCGCATGGGCTTGCGTGCGTGCGTGCGTGTGTGCGTGCGTGTGTGCGTGCCAGTGAGAGGGAGATGTGGGAGAGAGGTGGAAAGAGCAACATATAGAGAGAGGGGAGGGACAGAGAGAGCAGAGAACATTTCATTTGGAAGATATATCACCCTCATGTTGACTGATGAAAGTGTTTACCTTCTAGGGCAATCGAATTCATTGAAGCGACAAATCGCGAGGATGTTTGGTATCGACAAATTCAAGGTAAGCGTTACCACGCGTATTCGTACGTGTTATGTAGAAAACGTTATTGTAATCCGACGTTATGATTCGTTCTATTTACGGTACGGAATGTTAATCTGATTTTATGTTCAAGGCATGTGTGAGGCAGGTACATAGCAGTAACTAACGGTTATGTGTTGATGCAGTGTTATCTCCAGAAACAGCTTTGTATTTATACACTAACAAACCCGGCAATAAAGCAAAAGTGCTAAGTCCTATACATATAGGCAATACGTTCATAATTAATCATAGTACAATAATGATATCGCAGCGAATCGTTTAGAGCGGTCCATGGAAACGTTTTGGCTACTTTCACTTATTGGTTTATAGTAATAACAATAAACACACACGATCACGCGCACACACACACACACGCACGCTCGCTCGCTCGCTCGCTCACACGCACGCACGCACGCACGCACGCAGGCACGCACGCACGCACATTCACACACACACACACACACACACACACACACACACACACACACACACACACACACACACACACACACACACACACGCACGCACGCACGCACGCACTCGCACGCACGCACGCACGCACACACGCATATTCACAAGCACACACACACGCACGCACGCACGGTCGCATGTTGTGTGTATGCCGAGAACCTTATCCGTTAGTTTTACCATAGTGTGTTGTTAATCCGAGCCAATCGGTATGCTGTGGCAAAAATAGCTAGTTTTTTTGTGGTTTTTTCGATTCCTCGCATTCGATGTCAAAATGGCTTCCAGAAAATACAATGTGCTCAGATGTAAGTACAATATCTGGGCGCGGCTTGTCTAGTGATTAGAACGTCGCAATCTCAGTCGAGAGAACCCGGGTTCGAATCGTCTTGTTGCCGTTTCGAAGCTTTGGCACTTTCGTTCACCCCACGTTGCCACAGTTCACTCAGCTATAAATGGTTACTGACAGTGGTGGATTTTTGAACGAATAATCTTCGCGCAATAATTGAAGCGTATACCGCGCTATATAAATCCCCTTTTCATAGTCAGTCCGGAATAAGTCGAGTTTTGCCGGGAAAAAACCACCGTGAAAGCTATTTAGTCCGGATTAGCTATTCCGCTAAAATACTCGGGTTAGTGTTTCGGGAGAAAAGTTGTCCCGGCATAACTGCACTGTGAAAGGGAGAAGCGTCTTAGTTCGACGCTAGGTAGCGCTGTGTAAGCTCATATCTCGCGCGAATTCGGAAGGATAAATGATGTCGCAAGCATAATGTCCGAATGCGTCCTCGTCTCGAATGGGAATCTATCAAACATTCTCACGGAATGAAACTGAATTAAAACCTGCGTGAACACGACAAAAAAGAGACAATAAACAGGCTGCTCAGTAGCCTCCATTTTGCGAAAATGTTCTCGTTATACAACTTCGCCATCTAGCGACTATTCTCGTTGAATATGGCGGTTATTCCGCTAATCCGAAATAACTTTACACTGTGAAAACGATTGCTTATCGCGCGGTAAAATTCCTCTCGCTATTTCGGATTTGTTAATCCGAAACAACTCACTGTGAAAGGTTTTTTTACCTGCTTTAGTAATTATTCAGATTTAACGACATACATTAACTACTTCAGGTGCATGTAGGTAGACCACGTGAATTCCGTAAGCACTCTTCACAATCGCCTCGACTACTCACGTTTGTTGATGTGAAATCACGCTCGACGTCTGGCGCTATATCGACAAGAGAGACATCTGGCGAATTGACGACGCATTACCGACATTTGTGCGGCAGCCAAAGCGGCTTTCAACTCGTGTCTACCGCCATCGACGACTCGTTGAGATCCGTCCATCTGCTGCCCAATACGTGGCTGTGGGTAACAACCTGCACTCGACCAAACAACCAGTGCCGTTTCATAGGTGTGTATTGTTACCCTCACTACCTGAGCGTGCCTTTCCTTGTGTGTGTGTGTGTGTGCGTGCGTGCGTGCGTGCGTGCGTGCGTGCGTGCGTGCGTGTGTGTGTGTGTATGTGTGTTTCAAAGCTGCCTAACAATGTTTCCATAAATATGAAACAAATCCGTATAAATACGGGATGCGGTCGTATTCATTCAAACAATCCTTACAAGTCCGCACTAATTACGTATAATCCGATTATGTACGCTTGAGGCTTCAAATCTAGGTGGCTATTCGTTCACACGGGTTTCTTTCACTGCTGTCGTCTTCTCGCAGCTCCCGGCGTCGACACGAAATGTGAGCAGAAGACATCGTGGGTGCACGCCTTGGCGCGACTGCAGGCGTCTGACCCTTGGCGCTGGCACTGGGTCGCCGTCAACAGCTCCTGTAACTGTGTCGTCAGAGGGCGCAGTGATGACTTGCGTCTTCAGTGTTGATGAATTAAAGTATATTTGTACCTCTTGCTGTGTGTGTGCTCTTGCTTTTACATCGATTGGACACTCGGTGAGTATAGCAGTAAATAATAGCGGTATATTAAGATCTCAAGTAGTCATGTTGTAGATTGACTAAATCAAACCTTCCAAGTTGGGATTTCATGACGTGAGGTTTTTTTTTCATGGATAACAATAGTTTCACTTATCCGACTCTCGCTCGTCTTCATTGAATTCCGTCTGATATGTTTTGACTGTAACGGATTCCATTTTGCGTCGCCATTTCCCTGAAGCGCAAGCAGCCAATCAGCGTCAATATCGAGATTCTACATTATAACATTATTTTGCATGATTTAACTATTCAGTGTGACAGTTGTGTCAATACAATGGCAGTTTACAGTTGATTCGAATGCATTGTATGAACTGATAAAAGTTTATTATTTTTGATGAGTTAGCCAAATCCCCGGATGAGAGCCTAATTAGTTTAATTATGTATGCACCCAGATTCTGGCTGTACAAATAATTAGTTAATTACGACGTCATCCGGGCATTTGGTTAATTCATAAAATAAGAGTAAACTGTTATTAGTTTGTGGAATGGTGACAGTGTGTAACAAGGAGACCACGCCTCTGCGGACAGACTCTATTCACGACGAATTCACGAAGGCGAACGAGAGTCTGATAAGCGACTATCCAGTAACTGTAGGCAGAACCGTGGCGCCACACGGTAGGTCAGAAAAGACCTAATCGCACTAGTGCCGCACATAGCGGAAAGGCCGAGAACCTCTTCCCAGTCCACTCTATTAAATGGTATACTTATCTTCCTAATCTGACATGTGATATATAAGACATGTAATTGAATAGATATTAGTTTAAAAAAAAGACCATTGACCAATTAAATCCGTATGACATGCTGTTGTTCTGCAGCAGAGCAGAAATATTTCTTGTTTCACTGTGTCAACAAAGTATCAACAATGGTGCCACATTTAGTAGGGTATCTAAGGCAAACTATAGTTATTTGCTGGATAAAAGCATGAAAATTGGACCATATATGTAACATTTCACGGCGAATCCGACTAGAACCGGATCCAGATTATGTGTCCTTGACCTTGAATCTCAAGGTAAAATGTTACTGAACGTGAAATATCAATGTTTCAATACCACCACTGTTTTTTGTATGTATGTACGTATGTATGTGTGTTTGTATGTATGTATATATATATATATATATATATATATATATATATATATATATATATATATATATATATATATATATATATATATATATATATATATATATATATATATATATATATATATATATATATATACAGTTATATATTATTATTAGTAAGTAAGTATTGTTTTTACATTTTTATTTCATCGATCATACTAACTATAATCACGTCACACGGGAACACGTGCAAAGGTCCGTGCGCAGCAGGCCAGCTTTAGAGCACGTGCAACGCGCTGCACAGGGTCTTCCGCTTTTGCGTCGACACCGCAGAAGCTCGCGGCACGCTTTTGCAGCTTCAGGAAGCGTTAATCAAAGAGGAGACCATCTCCCATCCTCGAACTTCCACCAAGTCCTTTGGAGACGGCACATCCGGCCGAGCAACACAACTCAAACACCATATGCCTGCTTGGTAGATGCTGCGCCTGACGTGTTGCAACAACGCATCATCTGCTGGTGGCAGACGATCGAAGGCACAGTTTTCTTCGTGAAGAGTTCTCGTCTTGCCTCGATAGCAGACGTTGCTGCAATTGACTTGTCATACATTGTGATGATGGACCATCAACTTTAGTTCTGAACTAGCTACGTCTAACTCGGCAAACGGTGACCTCACAATGGTTGCAAATGCCTCTGTCACCCCAGGAACTTCAGACCAAGCCTTCCAAGCCGACCTTTTCCCCACGCCATGGAACGCTGAAACTACACCACAGCCCGTCATGGCATGGAACGTCAGGATTCCCTTGGCCTTCCGCTCTCCTAGGTGTTAACGTGTATGTTTCTTAAGGTTCGTCCTCTTCCGAATGCCACTCACAGTTGGAAGTTGCCGACGGTCGCTTTTAAACAGAAGAACAACCCAACGAAGACGACAACATCCGTGTCTACAACTGACTTCGCCCCTTGCTGAACCTTTGCTCTCCAACAGAGTTCGGGAAAGCCCATTGAATGTGTTTGGCTTGCACATAAAATGGTTGGTCACACTACATGACGGAGACCTGTCCGGGATTCAGGTACTATGTGACAGTGATCACCACTTCCATGGCATGTTTCACTATAGCTGGTGAGTCTGATTTCTCGGCAAACAAGGTCAGCATTGCTGATATTGCTTCTACTTCTGTTCGAGCTCGGTTCTGCGCAGCACGGTGAGTGGCCCGTGAGACTGCATCTTTAAGGGTCCGCGATGCTTTCCCAAGTAGTGCAGATACTTTTTCTGTCCACTTTGTTTCTTCAGTGACAGCTTTGTCGAGATTGTCCGACAGCTGAACTTTGCTTGCAGGAGGAGCCGGAACCGTCGATTCAGATATATTCACGGCCAGTGCTTGCACGACGATGTACGTTGGTGGTAGACACGACGGTGTACGTTGGTGGTAGACACGACGGTGTACGTTGGTGGTAGACACGACGGTGTACGTTGGTGGTAGACACGACGGTGTACGTTGGTGGTAGACACGACGGTGTACGTTGGTGGTAGACACGACGGTGTACGTTGGTGGTAGACACGACGGTGTACGTTGGTGGTAGACACGACGGTGTACGTTGGTGGTAGACACGACGGTGTACGTTGGTGGTAGACACGACGGTGTACGTTGGTGGTAGACACGACGGTGTACGTTGGTGGTAGACACGACGGTGTACGTTGGTGGTAGACACGACGGTGTACGTTGGTGGTAGAGATGCCTTTTCTGGATTGCAGACAGAAGACACCTTACACACAGGTTGCTCTTCGCCGAGATGATCAGCTTTTGGAACTGAGTAATAGATATCTCCGTGCCATGGAACGAACTCTGAGAAGTCGTCGATGATAGATTTACGTCGATATTAACAAATGCGCCGATGGTTGTGATCCCTGGTCTCAAGTTATGATGACAGACAATGGCTTCCTTCTCTGCTTGTCGGGTGAGAGTCGCAGCGATTGCACTCTCTGCTTGAATCACTCACAGTAAATGCTACTAATACCCATAGAGCTCATTTTTTCGATAAGAAATTTGCTACATCAATGCAGAGTGGATACCGAGGCCCACGTATAGTGGTAGAGGTGGTTCGTGGGACAATGTGTGGCGACCATGATCACTCGTCACCCAATCTTCTACTGTTGTATGTCGTCTTGTTTTCTTGCTGTTGAATGGGATCAGCTGTGCGATTGTAAGAAATTCTTCGGTGCAACATACTTCCGTATCCATTCCACTGCCATACAACAGCATAGATGCTAACAGTTTCAAGCATTCTGACGCTCCTTGGTTATTAAAATATTTAGAGAAAGTTCCAGCAAACAACGGGATGTTCGTGCTAAACATTTCTTGCGTGCACAGCTTTGCCACCTTTGCTATCAGCAGCACTTGATCTTGCGTGATTCGTTGCTCAAAAGCGGCCCCCAACATTTCCTGCAGCCCCACAGGGAACACTAGAACGTAACCGTGGGGTTGTTCCTGTATCCCCGCAGGGAACACTAGAACGTAACCGTGGGGTTGTTCCTGCATCCCCGCAGGGAACACTAGAACGTAACCGTGGGGTTGTTCCTGCATCCCCGCAGTGAACACTAGAACGTAACCGTGAGGTTGTTCCTGTATCCCCGCAGGGAACACTAGAACGTAACCGTGGGGTTGTTCCTGCATCCCCGCAGGGAACACTAGAACGCAACCGTGGGGTTGTTCCTGCATCCCCGCAGGGAACACTAGAACGCAACCGTGGGGTTGTTCCTGCATCCCCGCAGGGAACACTAGGACGCAACCGTGGGGTTGTTCCTGCATCCCCGCAGGGAACACTAGGACGCAACCGTGGGGTTGTTCCTGCATCCCCGCAGGGAACACTAGAACGCAACCGTGGGGTTGTTCCTGCATCCCCGCAGGGAACACTAGAACGCAACCGTGGGGATGTTCCTGCATCCCCGCAGGGAACACTAGAACGCAACCGTG
Organism: Lamellibrachia columna; assembly: GCA_963662155.1. Taxonomy (NCBI): domain Eukaryota; kingdom Metazoa; phylum Annelida; class Polychaeta; order Sabellida; family Siboglinidae; genus Lamellibrachia; species Lamellibrachia columna. Next base: position 50,673,744 of record OY759271.1, read on the forward strand.
GGGATGTTCCTGCATCCCCGCAGGGAACACTAGAACGTAACCGTGGGGTTGTTCCTGCATCCCCGCAGGGAACACTAGAACGCAACCGTGGGGTTGTTCCTGCATCCCCGCAGGGAACACTAGGACGCAACCGTGGGGTTGTTCCTGCATCCCCGCAGGGAACACTAGGACGCAACCGTGGTGTTGTTCCTGCATCCCCGCAGGGAACACTAGAACGCAACCGTGGGGTTGTTCCTGCATCCCCGCAGGGAACACTAGAACGCAACCGTGGGGTTGTTCCTGCATCCCCGCAGGGAACACTAGATCGCAACCGTGGGGTTGTTCCTGCATCCCCGCAGGGAACACTAGAACGCAACCGTGGGGTTGTTCCTGCATCCCCGCAGGGAACACTAGAACGCAACCGTGGGGTTGTTCCTGCATCCCCGCAGGGAACACTAGAACGCAACCGTGGGGTTGTTCCTGCATCCCCGCAGGGAACACTAGAACGCAACCGTGGGGTTGTTCCTGCATCCCCGCAGGGAACACTAGAACGCAACCGTGGGGTTGTTCCTGCATCCCCGCAGGGAACACTAGAACGCAACCGTGGGGTTGTTCCTGCATCCCCGCAGGGAACACTAGAACGCAACCGTGGGGTTGTTCCTGCATCCCCGCAGGGAACACTAGAACGCAACCGTGGGGTTGTTCCTGCATCCCCGCAGGGAACACTAGAACGCAACCGTGGGGTTGTTCCTGCATCCCCGCAGGGAACACTAGAACGCAACCGTGGGGTTGTTCCTGCATCCCCGCAGGGAACACTTGAACGCAACCGTGGGGTTGTTCCTGCATCCCCGCAGGGAACACTTGAACGCAACCGTGGGGTTGTTCCTGCATCCCCGCAGGGAACACTAGAACGCAACCGTGGGGTTGTTCCTGCATCCCCGCAGGGAACACTAGAACGCAACCGTGGGGTTGTTCCTGCATCCCCGCAGGGAACACTAGAACGCAACCGTGGGGTTGTTCCTGCATCCCCGCAGGGAACACTAGAACGCAACCGTGGGGTTGTTCCTGCATCCCCGCAGGGAACACTAGAACGCAACCGTGGGGTTGTTCCTGCATCCCCGCAGGGAACACTAGAACGTAACCGTGGGGTTGTTCCTGCATCCCCGCAGGGAACACTAGAACGTAACCGTGGGGTTGTTCCTGCATCCCCGCAGGGAACACTAGAACGCAACCGTGGGGATGTTCCTGCATCCCCGCAGGGAACACTAGAACGCAACCGTGGGGTTGTTCCTGCATCCCCGCAGGGAACACTAGAACGTAACCGTGGGGTTGTTCCTGCATCCCCGCAGGGAACACTAGAACGCAACCGTGGAGATGTTCCTGCATCCCCGCAGGGAACACTAGAACGTAACCGTGGGGTTGTTCCTGCATCCCTGCAGGGAACACTAGAACGTAACCGTGGGGTTGTTCCTGCATCCCCGCAGGGAACACTAGAACGCAACCGTGGGGTTGTTCCTGCATCCCCGCAGGGAACACTAGAACGCAACCGTGGGGATGTTCCTGCATCCCCGCAGGGAACACTAGAACGTAACCGTGGGGTTGTTCCTGCATCCCCGCAGGGAATACTAGAACGCAATCGTGGGGTTGTTCCTGCATCCCCGCAGGGAACACTAGAAATCAACCGTGGGGATGTTCCTGCATCCCCGCAGGGAACACTAGAACGTAACCGTGGGGTTGTTCCTGCATCCCCGCAGGGAACACTAGAACGTAACCGTGGGGATGTTCCTGCATCCCCGCAGGGAACACTAGAACGCAACCGTGGGGTTGTTCCTGCATCCCCGCAGGGAACACTAGAACGTAACCGTGGGGTTGTTCCTGCATCCCCGCAGGGAACACTAGAACGCAACCGTGGGGTTGTTCCTGCATCCCCGCAGGGAACACTAGAACGCAACCGTGGGGTTGCTCATGCATCCCGTAATTGCAGAAATTTTCCAACCAAAAGTTTTTCTTTTACGCGAGTTTTGTTGACTAATTCAACTAAATCGTTGCCACGTCTTTTCGCGCACAGTTCGTAATCGTTCATTTTTTCAGCCATAGAACGCAGTGATTTTTCAGCACTGTGAGTGCTACAGTCATGAAGTTGGCCAGATTCGCCCCCTTTGCTGCATAATATACAGCACGTCTTATCGTGGCGGTTTGTTCGTTTTGAGCGTCTTCCGTCTTCCCCGACAGCTTCCGTGGAACTTTTTCGCTTCCTTGCTCGTTCGAGTTTAGCGATGCTGAATTTGTCTCGACATGTGTGATGCTACTTTCCTTCTTTATTCATAAGCAACCCAACTGAGTGTTGGCATTTCAGATGCACTGGGAGCTGTCCAATATCTTGGAACCCAATAATGTTGCTCACAAAACTTCCGCAAACATTCTCCGCTGTGCACTGTTCATTTAGATTCCTCGGAGGACACCGCAATTTTTCTTCAGAAGTTTCCTGATAGACAACGCATAGGCTCCAGTTGATAGAACAGCTGTTTGCCTGTTCGATAGTTGTGCTTTCCATGTGAAATAAAATAGTATTAAAATGGGTCGATTTGTTTTATTCCGAGCACGCGCAATTTACGTTATTGTCGTATGTATGCGTACAAAAACAGTGATGCTACTGAACAATGAGTTTCATTATTGTTCACATTTGACCTTGAAACTTCAATTATATTTGACCTTTACATTCAAGGTCAGTAACACACTGTCTGAATCGGATCCAATATGACTGCTTACATACAACACATTCAAAAACAGCAGTGCTAGTGAAAAATAAAAAATTCACAATCGTTGACATTTGACCTTGAATTTCAAGGTCATGGACACTACATACGACGTGGATCCAGTTCTAATCGGATTCTACATAAACTTTTACATATAGGGTCCAATTTTCATGTTTTTATCCGGCAAGTAATAATTCGGCCAAAAATTGGCTTTAACAAACCAGAGTAATTTCACAGAATGAGAGTAGAGAACTTCAACTGGGCCAACCTCTGCTAAATGTTTGTGCTATGACTTGTGCATGCCCAAAGAGAATTCTCAGTCAGTGTATGTAGATTGTAGCTTCTGCTTGGGTTGCATTCACAACTGATCTGCTACAATCTTCTGCTACTCTCCAGCACAAAACACAGCCATCTGACGAAATACAAACTTTCTGATGTTTAAATTATTTTATTCTAAAACATATTAAGCACGATGCTTAGGAAATATATTTGCAGCATATCGAAACAGTATAATACACCATTATTTTTCTCCACTAACTTACTGGTTTCCTCTGCTCACAAGCAGTGGCATATTCAGGATCTCGCAAAGGGCGGAGGGCAAAGGGGTGCCAACCCATTCGTTCACCATGCTACCATGTAGTGGCACAACAGGTTATATACGGAAAAAAATCAAAGGGGTGACATATGGCCCAATTGCTTCCCCTAAATATGCTTCAACTCACAAGGACATAAAAACACTCATCAACTGATGTTGTCAGTATACATACATTTTATGTCAAATGGGTTGACATTACACTACAATATGACGATCACGAACCAAATAGTTCATACTCCATAATACCGTCTTGGTCTACATAACTTCTGAAATGCCTCTTTTGCCACAATTTACAAAAAAAAATTCTTGCCTTGATGTGTTTACTTCTCTCTTAACCTGTTCATGTTTCTCTAAGTAAATGATTGCAAATATGCACACAAGTCTAGATACTGTGGAATTTGCACATATCTTTCCCTAAATGATTGTGGAATATGCACAAGTGGAACTGTCTCCTGGTCTAGTAGATATTGACATCAGGGAAATTAGTGAGGCAGACTAAGCAGGGTTTGCTGGCCAGACGGCAAGTAGACGACATTGGGAGCCTGAGACAGCTGGTATGCAATGTCTTCGGCTGCCTCCAATCTGCGGAGCTCGACCAAGCCTTCGCCTGCGGCACCGAAAGCCTTCGCAAGTAAGTCGGCAGCTATCGAGTCTCCCTCGGCTCGGGTAATGGCCGCCTGTTTCTTTTGTTCTTCCTGGAGACAGAGACATATTATGTGAAAACTTGACATAAAGGTACAGTCTGATAATTTTTATCAAAACTACCCAAGGCATATAGTATAAACTTGACAAAAAAGTACATAGTCTGATCATTTTATTACAAATACTCAAGGTACATAGAATAAACCAGCGATTTTATACAATAGCAATCAAAGACCCATAATCACAACCATAGATTTTGGAGATGGGACCGTAGATTTCTCACATTTGTAATTTATTTTCATATACCGGTTGGTGTCAATGGGACCGTAGAATTCAAACAATGGATTGTAAGTGAAAGCTTAAAAATCGCTGGTATAAACCAGCGTTCGGAAATAAGGCCTTTTTATCGATGGCCATCGAATCACTGCTTCCCACCGATTCAGTTAGCCAAAATGCGCAAGTTATCAGCCCCACCCCACTGATTCATCCTGGCGGCCACGGCTGGTTCGGATTGTATTAGTGATGCACATTACAGTACTTACTAATCTAAAGTGAACTTTGGAGGCTTTGATTTGGAGTGAATTGAGGACGGCATAGATTTTTGCATATGCCAAGCCCTATGCACAAAATGTTGGCATCAAACATAATTGTACTTACAACAACTGTTTCACAAATAAGGTTCACACTGAAATGTTTATTAAATTCACTACTTTATTTTATTGGTCTGCTAGTTATAAAAAATGAACAACAATATTTGGTATGGTTTATATTTAATTATTTATTCTAATTTAAAACAGTGTCTGTTTTAGTTTTACGCACAGACCTTAGTTTATTATGTATACTTATAATTTATAATTTTTTGTGGGGCCAGTTCAAACTCACATGGGCCAGTTCAAACTCATCTGGGCCAGTTCAAACTCATCTGGGCCAGTTCCAAACAAAATCTAGGCCAGTTCGTTTTTTTTGCTAATTTCAGACACTGTAAACTATATATATCCTAACATCTTGATAGCTGAAATAATGAACCACGATTTGTTTGTTATCTGTTTAATTAGAAAGGTTTGGCATTGCATGCGGTTTATAAAAAGTTATCAAATGAGTGGACTAGCGTCAATGTGTATTATGTTTAAATGTCACATACTGTTGTATGTTGAACTGACTAAAATACATGTATACATGTACAGTTATGGAATAGATAAGGGATCAACAATATTTTGCTATGATCTGATTGACCGACTACGCTGTATTGGGAATCGAAAATAATAACCTGGATCTGACCTACCAAACACACGATTTGATACGGAGTGTAAAAGTTGATTAAACATTGAAAATTACAATTTTAATAATTGTTCCACTTCGTCTTTCAACCGCTCTGAACACATAAATTCATGGCGCACATCTCCGGTACCACTTAACATTGATTCACTGTTTCATGTGCAGATGATGGATTCATATTTTTGCGCACCGAGTTTGAGTTGTGCGTTTGGCATTATGATGCAATGGAAGCATACCATTTCACCCTGGTTTATATTGGTGTTGCTTACTAAGCTGGATTTATGACTATACAGTCGTGCCTCGTTATTACGCGCCCCGTTATTACGCGGATTCGGATATAACGCGGTCGGTCGTGGACCCCGATTTTCTGCCGGTAAAATGCCAAATGGGCCTGCTTAAACCTACTTAGAATTGCTTTGACAATTCTCAAGAAACATTAGGCGAACAATGCCAATGAACGAGTATCAACGTGTTGTTTGTTTTGCGCTGTCGCCGACATCAATCGCTGTCGCTGGCTTCGCTTCGACAGTTTGTAAATTGCAATCGAGATTCACAAATCACCTTGCGTAAGAATCAGATCAACAGTTTTAAATGCATTTAGCATGCAATACCAACATAACACTTGGGTGAAATGACATGCTTCCAGTACATCGTAAATCTAATCGTGTTCGCGATGCGAAACCAACATGCTAAATTCCTAACCCAAGGCTCTACCGGTGCGCAAAAATATGAATTCATCATCCGTATATGAAACGATGAATCGATGTTAAGTGGTGCGTAAAAAATTTATGCTTCGGTCGTGATCGGTTGAAAGACGAAGTGAAACAATGATTAATTCTACTCATTGTCGTTTTCTGTGTTTTATCAGCTTACATACTACGTTTGTCAAATCATACACGTTTTTGGGCTGCTCAGATCCAGGTTATTATTTTCGATTCGTAGGCCTATTGGTCCAGTACATCATCATCATCGTAGTAGATCTATTCCATAACGGTATACGTACATGTTTTATTCAGTTCAAGAGTCAACAGGGTGTGACATTTAAAAATAATACACGTTGATGCTATTATAATAAGTTCCATAAACTGCATGTTGGCGTATAAGACAGTGCTGCAAGCACATAGGGCTTCGACAGCGTTCATGGACTTGGTGCAGCGGGCGGCGATCGCTGTTGCTTAGTAGCTCCCTGGTGGCAGATATGGGAATACCTAATGCGCCTCGCGTACAGCACGGTCCGAAGTCGTGGACCCCGACCACCGCGTTATAACGAGGTGCGACTGTACATGGCATATTTGTGAATCTCAGTTGCACTTTTCAAACCGTCTAAGCGAAGTCTCATATGAAACCACTGCCATGGCACTGGCCTTGCCTAGGGCTAGGTTATGCCTCCGGTGATCGATGACATGTTGCAATTTAAAACCATTTCACGTTTTGTACGAGTCATAGTGCCAACAAGTACCAATTAAAATTTCATGGCGACAACGACAGAATCCGAATGAGAAACCACATGGTAAAAAAAAAACAACTAACAAATCACTCGCCTAAATTAATTTGGCATATCTAGGCGAGCGATTTATCGCTCGTCTGTTGTTTTCAAACATGAAGCTCTGCTGATGATACCATAGAATAAAATAAACCTAAATAGTGACACAAATACAAAAATTTTTATACTATAACTTGATTTTACCATAAAAACGAGCAGACCACACTGTTTTTCATAACCAAATACAAACTTTACTATAATGAATAAGACATTCAATAAGTAAAACATGCATGTATAGCCACACATATATCTAAGACTTAGCTTCAAAATGTCACAAGCACAATCATCTTCTGAGCAGGAACAAATAATAATATGTACCTTTTCTACAACGAATCTTGCTCTCTCTGCATCCTGCTGAGCGACTTGTTTCATCTCAACAGCCTGAGTGAACTCAGTACCAAACGACAAATGCGTCTGAAAACATAATTATTGCGTAAGTGTAAAAATGCAATAGACGATTTTGACTATTAAACAATTTATTAGGTATAGGGTTGGGCAAGGATTTTATTAACAAAGTGCAATTTGCGACTAAATGTTTTAAAGGACAAGGACAACAATACATAAAATAAGTAACAAAATATAAGAGAGGTTGTCTTAAAAAAGAGGAAACGTGTCATTTTGCTATAGGTTATAGATTATTGTTAAAGGTGCACATTCAAAGTATTGGCGTTTTGTAATTGAAATTGTTGTTTTTAGGTGGAACTGGAACTAGTGAGAGTAATTGGAATAGATACAATGTAATCGACCCAAAATCTGCTATTGGCTTTTTCATTACTTTGCCATCATTTAGTTTTGTGACAGTAAAGTTCTAACGCGCACTTACAATTGAAATGTCGTCGAGAATCAGACCGAACTGACTCGCACGATTTGTCAGGTCTTCATTGATTTTCTGTGAAACGACCTCTCTCTGCGTGATCAGCTCGCTGGCATCAAACCGGGCCTACAAATATATCATCACATTTAAAAAATTAAAACTTTCAATAACAAATCTGACATAGCCCAACATTTTAATGTGAACAGGGTCAATATAACGTTTGCCTAAAAATTAAACATGCTATAAAAATATCATATAATAATAAATACGTAACCCACTGTAGCAATAGCAGGTACATACAATACACAAAACACAATGAAGAGGTATCACGTATTTGTAATTTTTAAAGTGGCAGCCTCCTGTATTATGTAGCATTAGCAAAATTCAAGTGTTAATTAAATAATGTTTATTGATCATAAACAGTATGCTGGGTGACACAGATGAAAAAAGTATGTATGCTCATTATATGGATTTATTTAAACCCAAGTTATATTAAATTGCACGAAAAGAATATACCAGGGTAGCATATATTCAATACCACAAGTATCCATTTCGCAATACCCCCTTTCAGAATTCTGACATGGCGTGCTCCATCTTCAACCCCAATCTCTGACATAAAGGCTAGCTTCTCTAGATTTAGTACTCTAAGTTTAAAAAAAATTAGACATGTCATAACTGGCAATACTTACAACTACTGCCTTCATGACCTCGTTTACAATTGATGGCAGTACTCGATCATCGTAGTCAATGCCGAGAGTTTTGTAGATCTTTGGAAGCTCCGATGCCATTGGTCGGAAGATGATCCTCAATGTGAGGTTGATATTCTGAAGATCTACAAGATGCAATGATGAGAGATGCTGTTACACATTCCAGTAACTTTTCTCTTCCTGTTCCAGCATTTATGATATGATTTAAGCTGCCTCCACAATTTGATTTTTCGTCTCGGTTCAGTTTGCAAAGAAAAATCGAACATATAGTATCGCCTACAACATGCTAGCTTGTCTGTGCAAATGTTTTGTTTAGTTTTCATGAAATCGTTTGACAAAATTATTTATAACTTTTTTGGGTTCTGTAGAACTAAAATTTGACAAACAAAAAAGTATGTGCACTATTTTATTAAACAGACTGTGCATCAGGGTTGAAAAAAAATAATGATTTTTATTTTTTTAATCGGATTTTTTAAATTTAAATCAGATTTATTTGATTTTTTTTAAATCTGGTATATAGATATTTATATAGATGTTTAAATTTGTAAACTCTTTCAAACATGTTCTATTCAAATCGATTTGGGTTCTTGTCTTAACAGAGGGTACATGATTTTTGCTTATATAAAGACATTAGACAATGTCCACAAGGCCTCACCCCCTGTAGTTGCATAATCTGTCTTGGAAAGGAAAGCATGCTGTGTGTCTGTGGCTGTAGCAGTGGTAATTATTGTTTGCCTATAGGGTGGATTAGCACCTGTCCAGGGCTCTGTGTACTCTAAGGGTCTCTAACCAGAATACAAACTGGTACAGTATTAAACAACTGAGTCAACATACTGAATTGGTAACAACTAGCACAAGCTATATGTGGACTTTAACTCAGGGCTTCTGTGTTGAAAAGATACTTCCTCTGGAAGACAAGTTTGTGTGGCTTCACTGCATTCAGAAAGGGAATAGCTCAAACATACATAATGTCATAAAATATTTGACCATCAGGCTATCTGGTGACAATACAGCTACACAAGTGTGTGCACTTTGTGTTTTGTATTAAAAAACATACAAAACTTTGTTGATCTCGATGCTTGTGAACAATTATTTGTGTTAAATTCATTTAAATCAGCGATTAAAAAAACCGGAAGTCAAAAAATTATAAATCAATGATTTAAGTCAAACAACCCTGCTGTGCATAGTATTATAACTGAACATATTAACACACTACAGATTTGAGCATCAACTAACCTGATTGGCGGTGGGCTAAATTAATCTTTTAAATGTTGCAAACAAGTTGAAGAAAACGTAAGCAATGTTCAGGCATGTATTTACTACCCAGTAGACCACGGACAGTGCAGTGTCATGACAAACTGACCTTTGCTTCCGGTGACAGTGGGCACACTTCGGGGTCGTGATCGGATGTCATAGATGATTGGTTTTTGTACCCACGGGATTAGGAAATGTGTTCCTTCACCGACCACGTCATCTTTCACGCCAACAAATCTGTCGAATATCACAGCTCTGTGGCCTCCACCAACTGATGTGAGAAATATTATGAAGTGAGAAATATATTATGAAGTGAGAAACATTAATATCAACAAGTCTTTAGCCAGATTTAGCCATGTCATGCTGCATCTGATTACATAGCATCCAAGTTAACCTGGTAAAGTTACTGCTTCTGTTATATACTTATAATATATACAGATGCACAATGTAACACATCTGAATTTTAGGAACACGTCATATAATTTATAATCATGACGAGTATGCGCTGTATGTTACCTTCCTTGACGCAAGATAATGATATGGTTATTCCATGATTTCATTGAAAACATTGCCTGTCATGGAAAATTTTTCTAAATGTATTTTTTACGAAACATTTTGGCATGTGCAGTATTCTGATCAATTTGCAGTTACATAACTTCAGTCTGACATTTCAAAAAACCTAATTATAGAATGTAAAAAAGTGACTAGATTTGTAAGCAAAATATAAAGAACTGAATTAAAGGCAGTCAGTCAGTTCTGTATGTTTATGGTGATTTCTGTTCATATAATAGACCGTGTCTGTGAGGTTAGTATAACAATAATGAGCTAACTGCGGGTTAACTGACACTGACTGTCGCACTGCCCCTGGATAAGCGCTTTATTGCAGCATTGCCATTAAAGTTACACATTAATTTAGTTAGGATATAAATTCTTAATTACCGTTGTATAAAGCTGTGTTTACCACTCCGCCAATTACTGCAATTCCAAGACCAACTCGGCCAAGAGAGTTGAATACACGCGCTGCCATCGTTGGTTCGTCCTCTTGCAAGAAGCTCTACGATAGTCGATCAGTATCACGCCGTCAAGTCAACTTCAAGGTCGGCACAGCGTAGTCGTCGGCGCCACGTTCCTGAAGAAAAACTGCATAAACAGTGTGGTGCTGTTATGTATTTCACCTAACAATCACATGATATATCCAACTGTGTTTGGATATTTCAAGTTAACTGACGCTTGTTAAAATGTAAGCATTTTACACAGAAATTTCGTCACACAAGACGGCCCCACTTACCGGAAGCAGTTCCCAGTCGCGCACATGTGGTCACTAATACAATGCTAACCTGGCGTCAGCACTATGAAATCCCCAATGTTGTGCTCTGCAAGCCGATGCGAAATACACGAACTCGGAGAATTTTCGGCTCACTAAGGGAATTAATTGTCATTTATTGAACACAGTATAATACTTCGTCTTTTAATGATAGCTTACACGAGTTGGTTATGAGTTGGTATACCAGGATGTACCTTTAAGTTCGAAATAAATGGACATTAATATTATATCCTTAGTAATACAATGTAATGGAATTGTTAAAAATGTTCTGTAGGTTTTAAAAATTATAATATATTGGATTTTTTGCGGACAAAGCTATGGAAGTTGTAGCTTCTATGTTTTTCTATACAATATTCTGCTATGCTCTGAAGAAATCTATTAAATTATATACAAATGTATATAAAATTGAAGTAGACAAGCATCAACTGTTTCTATAGAATCTATAGTATTCAATATTTTTCTATAAAACATTCTACTATACTCTTTGTAATTGTATAAATATCTATGGACCTATATACAATTCAGTCGAATTTCAGAATTTGTATACATTTCTAGAGTTTTTGCTGAGGGTAGCTAGCTTACTTACAAATCTAGTAAGTATTGCATGCATAATCAAGTAGGATACCATTGCGTCAGGCTCTGATCATCAATGTTTGGTTTGCCGAGTCACCTTCGTATTCACCAACATCATCAATCATGAGTGCAAGGGACACAGTCATCATCGAAATCAATGGCCTACAGAATCAACAATATGCAATATGTCGTTTCCTCTCCCTCCTTTAGTAAACTCTATGGTGAACATTGTGAACAATCAATAAACAACCACGAATATCACAATTAATTAATGAATTAATAAACTGTCTAATTTGTCGAATTGGCGTCCATTACAACCAAAATCTAAATTGAGACAAGAACACAATTAATTGCACAAAAAACGTAAATTAAAATGTGGTACACAGCATAATGCGAATTGAATAACTAATTTAATTACATCAACTTTCGATAGAAACGTACGTGTTACCCGTATTTTGCAGGTCCGTGCATAACATTAAGCTACATATAAACTGAGGTAATTGCATGGTTGTTTGATGTGTCATATATAACTGCTTATTTTGACAAAGAGCATATATAGGCCTATATACGTACAGATAATATACATAATCGAAATTCATTTAATTGTTGTCTAAGCTGTCATTGGTGTATCAATTCGGTGTCTTAATTTAATTACAATTGACTCTAAATCAACTTTGCAACCTGCGTTCTTGTAATTTCTGTAAATATTAGCAATGTGGTAACACGGTTAGTTATATATGGGATATATGCAGGTACATTTTAACGTGGCATTATACTTTTTTGTGAGACAACATGCATCCATTGCTTAATTTTTTTATTACAACATTTGACGTTTCTAAAATGCATGGTATAAATAGCAAATTACGGTTTGTTCAGATTTTTTTGGCGAAAACGCCATATTCTATTAAGTATAGCCAAAAACCACACCGACAAGTAATAGAAATTAAGCAGTGTACGTCCATATAATAGGCATATATGAATCATGACATATGTCCAGCTGTATTCCTCCTGCACGTTTAATAATAATTGCTCCCCGTGCTACGGTTTCAGAATAAATAAATAAACTTAATATTAATCACCTGCAAAACTATAAGACATTTCATAATTCAGCACGGCCAAAGAAATTGCAATATTATTTTCGAAGTTTGCGGCGCAATAGTGCCTTTCGTTTTCGTTTACGCTATTCCAATTCGTATCTTTCACAGCTCCTTTTAGCTGCGCGCATCGTGTCGGAAGTGTTGTGTTTTATCGTTCAGCTTGGTGCTTGGCGTTGTTTTATAACAGGGTACGCGCGTGTCTTGCAGTCTAAGCTATCATTTATTTGTCTTCATGTAGGTGTGTCTCATTCGTGTAGTTGAAGGTTCTTGCAGACTGCGCATACTAGAAACAATTAGTATATGTTGTGTTGCCTTCACAACACGTGGGTCTTCGTGCACACTGGCACTGCGACAGGTGCTCGTTTATGAGATGATATGCAATTGTGTGATGTGATGCAATGTATGAATATCCAGAGGCAGACGTACTAACCGTTTAGTTTAGATGTGTCTGTCTGTATGGTGTATTTTTATCGACATAATCATAAATTTCATTGATTGTAATTTCATTTTCATAAGTTGTTTTCTGCGAATAAATAAATGCAACTTTAGCTTGGCCTGCCGCCTAGCCCTAGGCTATGGTTATGCGCCGGTTTTACAGTCATTGCCTTGGCATTGTCATGTCATGGCATGGTCCACAACAAACATTTATGAATCCCCTGCATATCGTAAACCTGGCACAAAACAAAATATTCTGCTCAATAAGTACTGAAGCAATTATTGACATTTAAAAACCTTGTGAAAGTAGATTTTGTCCATTTACCAGCGAGAATTTGGGTTTTCTAATTGAAAATAAAATAGAATGAGAGCTTAATTCACTTGATACATGTTTTTTTAACATGTATACATGCAATGTGTATGAATTAAAAAATGGCACAAGATACTCTTGTAACCACATCCATGGTTAAAGCGTTTCAACATCACACGACTCATTACTTAAGGTGTGACAGTCTAGTTATAATTATCACAGTAAGGTGAAGAAACAATGACTCTTTAACTGCATGGCCACTTTAAAGATGTATAAATGTACCTCGAATATTATAAACACTCAAGGTCTCTTTTCTTCAGAAATTACCATGGTTGAAGGCAACGAAGCACCGGTCTTGTCTGCTCTCGACAAGAAGATTGTCAAGCAGATTGAGGTGATTTTCCTTCTGGGAATCTACTGAGTAGATGGTTTGATATGAAATTTGATGAAATAATCCACTACGCTTAGGAATGCTACATGTAGCAAACACAGGTCAGATATTATCATAGTCAAAGCTGAAATAGTAGACCCTCTAAGCTATTGTCATTCTGCTTACAGTTTTTATTAAAGCAAATGTTTTTATGTTAGATTTTAATACAGAATAAACTAAATAAGATTTAACATATTGGACCTATAACAGTGCCAGGAGTTCATAACAAATCCGAAAGTTCTTTAAGAAATCTATTTTTTTGGGTTTGTTGAGTCAACTGTATTATTACAAATATACAATATATTTGAAATGTTAATGTTCCACAGCTCTCATAATATTTACAGCATAGGCAAGTGCATTGAGTGTCGGATTGTTTATATAGATTCCTTTCTCTGGTGATTGTATGATTTACTTTTATGATTGTTTTCAGTACTACTTTGGCGACATGAACTTGCCACGAGACAACTTCTTGCGTGAAGAAAGTAAGAAAGAAAATGGATGTATCCTTTAAGTTTACAAACTACCCAGCATAGCAAATACTAAAAAAAGAAGGTGGCTTTAATGTTGCTTGAAGTTTGTGTTGTGCAAGGCTTTAATCCTAACAATTCAGAGAACTGTAAATATAAATAACCGCCCACAAGTGGTAGCCACAAAGTGAATTTTAAGTATAATCTTTTCACCCCTAGAGTTAATTGTACAGGACAGGTGTGATTATATTCGTAACACATTCTTATCGGAGAACCCTCCTGCAAGGATGTACGTGAGCTAGGACTGATCTATGTGATGTAGTTTGAGAAATACTGTTTTGTGAGGTGGTATTTCCTTGACGAGCTATGAAGGGGTTTGTCTGGAGACGATGGTGAAGTTCAACAGATTGAAGCAACTGACGTCAGATTACAACATCATCACAACAGCCTTAAAGGCGTCAGGCACCACCTTCATCCAGGTACATGACTTGTTACTTGCCGTCATAATAACAACTTCGTTTCAGGTGCACTTTTATTTGTACATTTAGTGGGTAGGAGTTCTGCAAAAGAACTAAGCATTTACATGCAAATTGTGTCTGGGGTAAGCACCCAAAAACGCACCCGTTATTTTTATGTTTTCAGATGCTTCTAACTTGAGAAGTTTACAGGCTACATATCTGAATATGTAGACATATTGGTACATATTATCTATGCAAAATTCGAGAATGATAGGACAAAGGACAATAGGTATACCAGGTGAACGAACATGGAAGAGTTTTTTCGAGAAGGATTTCAGCAGTCTGTATTTCATTGTTGTGTTACAGTACACTGTCAAAATTGCTACCATCTATTAGAGATACTGTGAATAATCTATTAGTTCAGTAGGCTTCTAGTTGCTATACTTTAAAAATAATTCAGCTTTAAACTTTAACTTTTTCTATATTTTATGAATTTCGGCACCCCAAATGAGAATGTGGGACAAGTTCTATGACCACCATTTTTTAACTGTGCATAGTCCTTTATTATGTAAACAACATATAACACTTTCAGGATGGTGTTCTGCCAAATTTATGTTGGACTATTTTTGGCCAATCTGGGAGAAAACGCCATTCGGCAGAACAGTAACTTTCAGCTGCAATATAAATTAAATGAGACAGAACTCCGTCCTGAAATTTATTTATTCAACTAGAAGCCTACTGAACTAATAGGTTATTGCCAGTATCCCTGATAATAGATTGTAGCGATTTGGATGTACTCTAGGCTAGCGCTGCCGGTGGCCATTTGGGCCATAAAGGTACATTCTTATATAGCGCGGTATCCAGTCCGTATGACCGCTCAAAGTGCTTTACACTTCACCCCCTGGCAGATCTGTTCATTCCAAGGCCATCTCAACTTCTCTGGGAAGCATTCAGTCACGCTGCAATTGCGCAAAGACTATTCGTTCACATTTCCTCGACTGTCTGTATTGCCAGGTACTCATTTATACAGCTGAGTGAACTGTGGCAACGTGGGGTGATCAAACTTGCCAAAGGTTTGAAGCGACCGCAGTGGCATTTGAAACCAGGTTCTCTCTATTGAGAGTCTGGCCTTCTAACCGGTATGCCATCGCGCCCGACATAGGCCACATGCCATCAGATTTGGCTAAACAAAAGTTACCCATTTGAGCCAGTTTAGCCACTAGCATTTTCATTGAGATCCTGCTGAATACATGTTTTCTTGATGCACATTAAAAAATGTGGCTAAAGCAATCTGTATTTGACTAAAACAAAATTGGGGCTTTAGCCAAAATGACTAAACATTTTACAACATCAGAGCTAGAGTTGTAGGTACTGTAACACAACAATGAAATACAGATTGCTGAAATCTTTCTTGGAAAGAAAAAAAAAATTTCTTTTCCATTTTCGTGCACCCAGAATGTCCATTGTCCATTCTTGAATTTTGCATAGATAATTTATACCATTGTCTACATATTCAGCAAATTTCAGATATGTTGCTTGTAAACTTCTCAAGTTAGAAGCACCTGAACACAAATCAAAATAATGAGCACGTATTTGGGCATTATAGAGAATTTGCATGCAAATCCTTAGTTTTTTCGAAGAAGTGCTCAGGTGTAGATACTTATTCATTGGTTAAAATTTAAACAAATTCTGAGACATAAACTTTTTGACCATTGGTTGATTTGACACAGAATGACCCAGTTGCAATGGTGACAGTGCTGATCTTGTATGTTGTATCAGGTGAGTGAAGACAACGAGAAGATTCGCAGAAATCCCGACCTTCCTGTGCCGGAGTTCAACAAGGAGCGTAATGAAGACCTCAAGGCGCGGAGCCTCTATGCTGTGAGTGGGATTGCTTCTGGTCAGGGAGTGACTGTACTGAGCAGGGTTGAAAAAAAATAATGATTTTTTTTATTTAAAATTAAGATTTTTTTATTTATTTGATTTTTTTAAAAATTGGTTTACACAATGTCATAAAATATTTGACTATCAGGCTATCTGGTGTCAATACAGCTACACAAGTGTGCGCACTTTGTGCTTTTGTATTAAAAAAACACAAAACTTTGTTGATCTCTATGCTTGTAAACAATTATTTGTGTTAAATTCATATAAATCAGCGATTAGAAAAATCTGAATTCAAAGAAGTAATAAATCAATGATTTTTTTTGGGGGGAGTGATTTAAATCAAACAACCCTGGTACTGAGTATAATGATCTCTGGTTAAAGAGTATCTGTACAGAGTATAAGCTATCCATCGATACGACCTGTTCCGAGTGAACTATTTAATAGGCTAGAGTCTCGTTCGTTATCGGAATTAACCAGACAAATCGCTCCCATGGATCACCAACCACTGAATCAAAAAAGAGTTCTCGATCTGTCAATCCTTACAGGGCTTTCCATGGCTACCATATGTTACGGGCAGAGTTTGCATAGATCCCCAAATGTTCTTGAATGTTCTTGAATTTGACTTTAATAGTAATAGTATATAAAATGCTTCTATTGCACTAAAATCCTCGGGAGACCCAAGCTCGGCAGTGCACCAAAATAAAAGGGGTTAAGCAGTTCATAATCGATAAGTAGTTCCAGTTGTAAACAGTTGGATTGGATTGCTGGGGAGCTATGGAGGATAAGCAAGTTTAAACAGGTGGGTTTTTAGTTTACGGAGAAAAGTCTTGCAGGAGTGAGCAATGAATGTAAATATACTGGTTGCTTGGATTGAAAGTGCTTGATAGGTAATTGTACAGATCTTAAAAATAATGCGATATCGGACAGGGAGCCAATGCAATGATTTAAGAAGTGGTAATGAGTGAGAGAAATGAGATCTGATAACTACCCTTGCCAAACAATTTTGCACACATTGAAGTTTCAAAATGTCCTTGAGAGCAGTATTATGATAAAGGGAATTGCAATAATCAAGTCTACTGCTAACAAGAGCAGTTGCAATAGTTTTGGCGACAGCAAAATACATATACTGGCGAATACGGTGAAGGTGACGAATATGATAAAAGCAGCAACGTCAAGTTTGTGAAATATGCTGTCTAAAATTTAAATTATCATCAAAGATGAATCCTAAATTCCGTGCTGAGACGATCGGTGTGAAATTCTGGCTCAGCATAGGTGTTGGGAAAAAACAATCTTTTGTGTACTCTTGTGTACCAATAATAAGAAACTCTGTTTTATTTGCATTTAACTTTAATTTGCTGTTAGTCGTCCAGTGGAACTCATTCTTTGTGACTCAAGTACCTTTAAATGTTCTTGAACTTATGGCAATGTTCTTGAAAACATAATTTCTATGTTGCTACGTGAATGCACCAACTATCAATGATTGCGTATTTTTTTGTACTTGTGGTAAATTGCTTCAGTTGCTTTTTAATAAGTTTGTAATTTGCCGTCAAGAATTTCCCAGAGAAGACCACTGCAAAGCTATAATTAATAATAAAAATAGTTTGACCGTAATCACCATAATATGTCACTAGATGCGAACATGAACCAATCAAACAAACTCTTTCTCTGATGGTCTGGGAGGCAGCCGCCAATGCACATGCTGTTTAGTTTATTTTCGTTACAAGTTGTTCGAGTTATGATTGATGATCGCCGCCATGCTGAGAGCAATTGTAATGTCAGACTTGAGTGGTTAATGGATGATAAGTATAACATTGGGTCACGGAGGATCGCAGTGGCAATAAAAAGTTAGCTCGAATGAAGGTATGTACTGATTATGGCAAAATTTTATGTCCTTAATGCTGTTTTGTAATTTCACAAAAACCTAAAGAAACTTTTGCACAAGGGATTGATATTCTAAATAACTAACTCATTATTTCATCGATTGAGTGCAGACAAATTGTTATAGAATAGTTATTTTTAGTGAAATATTTACGAAGTAGAAGCAGATACAAACACATTTTGTGGAAAGAATCCAGCGCACAAAATCGTTTTATGTTGTTTGCTGCTTTGAGTTTTGAAAAGCCCGTGGATGTTATGGCATTGCCACAGCTTTAGCATTTAGGCTAACGTAGTTAAGGAACCCTAATCTTAATTCATTGCCAGATGTTGCTTTTTAATATTAACAAAACTATAAATACGCTTCAACCAGTCAGACTCTGAAAACATTGTGTACACACAACTATTTGAGTAGAGATGAGAAATGCTCTAGTTTGTGCAATAATGTTCTTGAATTTTACGTTGTGCTTTCTGTATGACTGACTTTCTTGTGAGTGACTAAGACATTGACACTTCAGAGAGCATACAAAGATTTGCTCTGAAACAATATAAAATATTGTAACTAAAACAAGCCAGGACAAAGACTAGTTGATATAAATATCACCTTGTTATAAGCTGGTCACATACGAATGCTAACTAGTTTAAATAACCTAATTTGTGTATTAAGTCACCAAGAGAATTATGTGACAGTGTTCTTATGTTTACATTTGTGCCACACAGAAAGGCTTCCCGCTGGATATAACGTTGGACGGGCTGATTGAGTTCTTCGAGAAGTTTGGCAAGGTAGATCAGATTCAAATGAGGAAGGATGCCAACAAAAGTTTCAAAGTAAGAAATACTGCTAATAATAAATATACATTGTTTTTTATAGTGCAGACTCCTGTATTATACAAATCAATGCACTTTACAATAAAATAATACATAAATAAAAATGCACATAATTATGCTTATAATCCAATATTTATAATATGAATATTTAATAATAATAATATAATATTATATACAAACTCAGGTAAATATAACATTTATATAATAAAAGGATTGCGTATCATAGACCACTGTTACTTTATTGTATTAATATGTTATTGCTAGTGGAATACTGCATAATAGCATCACATCGAGAGTAATCAATTCTTCACATTATATACATATGTTAACTGTGCTGTAGTTAGCCTTGGGGTGTTGCAGGGTTCAGTCTTTGTTGTGTTCAACTCCAAGGAAGAAGGACAGAAATTCTTAAATGCAGAGTCTGTAAAACATGGTGAAACAGAGTTGAAAAGGGAAACAAGGTAAATGATCTCAAGAATTAGAATTGTTCATTGTAGCTTACAGCAAGCCTCGTTGACAGAGTTTAGCTAACATTTAGGGTTACGACCTATATGTTTATGTGCTGCTTTGTGAGATGCTACCATGATTCATTCACTGATATCAGAATAACAGAGCTTTGTTATTCATAATTAAATTTGTACTGCACATTTGCAAAATGTTTGTTTCTTGCATTTGACCAACTGGTCTGGGTACCTGCTAAAATTGGACAAATGTGTGTAAAGTCCAAAACTAAAACCCATCAGTTTTGAAAATGTGCAAGTGAAAGCTGATGAATGTTATTCCAGAAATGTACGATTGGAGTCGAGTTGGTGTTGAAACAAACAGGTCTGCTGGGAGGTGAAGTGTAAAGCGCTGCTATATATATATATATATATATATATATATATATATATATATATATATATATATATGTACCTTTACCTTTGAAGATAAAGAAATAAGGTGTGTGATGTTTGAATAGGGAGGGTTACTTCAAACGGAAGGAAGAGGAGAGGAAGTCAAAGAAAGAGGAACATATACAGAAGAAGATTCAGTGAGTATCTCTCTGTCTCAATAAAAACAGCTGAATACCTGTGTCGTGTGTGTGGTTGTTATAACCTGTTGCACTGATTTTTTTATGAAAACGAGGGATCTTGTGGAAATGTTTGGAGGGTTTAAATGTTGACTTGAAAAAAAATATTATTTATATACGTAAGTTATGAATTGTACTGACAGAACAACCGAAAGAGACGTGATCAGTAGTGCACTGATGTTAAGGCAGGCATCATATGTGGCTTTCAGCTTAGTCATCTCATATGTACAGTGCATTCCTAATTCAGTTATTGGTTTTATGTGAATAACATTTTTCTTTTTAGTAACTAAAAACTACAGAATTGCAACGAGACCACACCTACCAGTGAGTGATGTTATTTTGTGAAACAAAGCTCACATTTGTATGTTATTACAAAAGAGTAATTTTGGTAACATTTACCTCCTGTAAGTGAGCTTTGAACTATGTTTCAGGATGAAAAAGCGACAGGAGGAAGAAGATGCAAAGGTGAGGTGGCTCTTGCTACAGGATAGTTTTAAGATAAAAAATCCTGCAGAATGTTTTGATAAACAGTATTCCTTTTCCATAGTTAAAATTCAGAACATTTAATAAAAAGAATTTAAACATTAATATAAAAATAATTCAACCTTTATTAAAAAAAATAAAAACATTGAATAAAAAAGTCACTGGATTATGATTTTCCACCTGATAATATTTTTTACATTTCATTTTACTGACATGTTGAACATCTGAAAGCTTTGTCGATCAGGTTTAGAACCATGCCTCTTGTTTCAAAGGGAACAATACTTATTTGTGAGACTTTGTACAGAAACTCAACGATCGCATGACAAAGGGTGCCATCCTGTGCTTGAAGAATATCGCAACAGGAACAACGCGTGAACAAATCAAAGAGGCATTCGACATGTATTCGCCAATTGCATACATTGAGTTCAACATGGGAGACACAGAGGTGAGTGTGGGACAGTTTGCATATATTTGCAGGCTTCGATTTTTCCAGGAGTCCGTGAGTCTGAGACTCCTTTTTCACTCTCTGGACTCCATGTGATCCCCTACTTTAGAAAACAATAAATCCAATATTAAATTGGCCGATTCCAAGGGTCCATTGAAGCATGTGTATGCTGCCATCTTAAATCGGCTCTGGGCTGTACCGAGTGGTCATACTAGCTTTTGTTTGTTCAAAAATACCAGTGAGCACAGTGCAACGACGCTGCTCTTGAATCCAACATTCTTTGAGTAATATATTTCAGTACTAGAACTAACTAAAACACTAGGAGATGTTCGATTCTGACCTGTCCACAGTGTGGCGCCACTGTTATACCCTTTTCTACACAGTGTGCGCTGCGTCTCTAGGGAATGATTCGTCTACCAGAATATTGAGCACCATACAAAACAATGTGCGAAGCCTGAATATTGGTGCAGGTTGTGTCTATTGTAATCTAGGTGATGAATTGCTTGCTGCATCGGCTTCATTGATTGGTTATTTTTGAAGTTCTAATGAATTAGTCTCTTGCTTGTTAACATGTAATAGTGTCACCATGTTTCAAGTCGGTAATCAACTTGGCTTCAATATGGATGAAGCTAAAACCATGTTTGTGAAATTATATATTTGCTGTGAATTTCCCGTCAACGTCCCTTATGCTTAGTTTTACAGTACATGATACAGGTATTTTGAAATATGTACCATGTAATATGTACCATGACTACAGCAGTGGTGTCACTCGACAGTTAATGTCACTCATTATTGCAGGCCCCCTTTGTCACAGGCTTTATGGCCAATTGTCATGTTATTATAAAGTTGTGACACCCCCAGTTTCTTTCAGTGATGTGACACTTATCAACATCATACCATGATATACATTATATATGTATATATATATATATATATATATATATATATGTATATATATATGTGTATATATATATATATATATATATATATATATATATATATATATATCAACTTATTTATCTACAGTGACTAGATGTGTGTGTATCTTGAGTGTCTGTTGGTCAGGAATTTACCCCAGCCATCTCAACTGTATGTAAGAGTGCCATGGGGAAGACTCATTGACTCATTCAGTAACAGAACATAAAGGCCAGTCAAAATTTAACAAGATTGCCATCCAAGGCAAAAAAAAACAGCAAGTGAACAAGGAAGCTATTGGCTTATTGACATCTACGTGTAACCTTCCCTTTTGATATATTTGTGAATTTTTTTCATTTGTTGATAATTTTTTCCATTAATTTATTGTCCTCTGTGAGAATGAGTACTTTCTGATATCCGATCTACACTGATCTTTCACTAATGTTACTTTGTGTCCTCTGGTTCTACCATCTTTCTTAAGAGAGAAATAATATTTCTCTCAATATTTTCATACCCGTTCAGTTGTTTGGTTGTGGATGTGTTTTTTGTTTATCTTCAAAATGATGCTGTGCATAGTTTATTAGCATAGTTTATTAGCATAGTTTATTAGCATTACGCTGACTTTTGTTGTTGCAGGCGGCTCTGAGGTTTGAGACGGAGGGATCAGCGAGTGTCGCTCTGGACAAGGCAAAGGATGCAAATGAAGGAAAGATCAGCATCAACGGTGGAGAAGTAGAGTACAATGTTCTCGAAGGTTTGTTTACATGTTGCGCCTGTTGTTTCACACTTCAAGAGGTTGCTAGAATTATTCTTTATGCGGTGAGTTTTTATTTGGAGCAACCATGTAAGTTTTATTTGGTAAGCATGTAGGGTTTACTTGGTATCTCTGTAGTTTTATTTGGTAAGCATGTAGGTTTTACTTGGCATCTCTATAGTTTTATTTGGTAAGCATGTAGGTTTTACTTGGCAACCATGTAGGTTTTACTTGGCAACCATGTAGGTTTTACTTGGAAACGAGACCAGTAAAAAAATCTAATGCAGGAGTTATCTTGAATTAGGTGATGCCGATCACCAGGTAATGTTGGCAAGTTTAACCCACCCCCGGGGTTAAACCTGGGTTTAACCCAGGTTGGGCTAAACCTCCATTTTGAGCTAAACTGGGTTAAACCCGGGTTAAACTATTTTTCGGGCATATTTGTTCACAGTATGAAAGAATAAAGCTGGTCTTAGTTGATGAGTTGAGCTAATTGACTTGACCATGAATTGGTAGTGGCTCTGTGGCTCTGATAATTGTAGGGGCTAGAGGGAGAATCCAGTTGTGGGCAGTGAACACAAGTGCTGCTTGCTGGGAGAGTGGGTTACCACCTGCCAGTCTCCAAGCTGACACCGGACTATATTTGTTGTCTGTTTGACTTGAATCATTACACTTCTTCAGAAGAAGTCTCGGCTAGCAATTCATGGCACTGTCCACTGTGAGGGCAACAAAGGCATTTTATGGCTATGGCCAACTGATAAAAGTCCCTTTTATTATGACTTCCTGGCCTGGTTTAAACAAATAAAAGGATTATGGTCTGAACTGGTAACTAGTACTAGTTGTTTGCATAAGGTGGATATTAACTTGGAGATTCTGGCTGGGAAAAATACCGCCAACTGAAGGGAAACCTTTGTAGCTTCTATGTATTCAGTGTGAAGTTGTTTTAATCAATAACAGAACATACCAATAACATGATTATCATACAGCAATATTGTAGACACATTGACAGACTTATTTAAAGAGCAATTTTCATGTTTTATTGCATCAACAATTTGACACCGATGTTAAACCATCATCAATCCACATGCCACCTATATTAATATTGAGAATGTCCCCCCAATAATATCATCTTTAGTTCTCAGAGTAAAGCCCAGTTTAACCTGGGTTAAACTAGTAAAACCCAGGTTTAACCCACCAGGCTGGGCAAAACCAGTTTAAACTGGATTAAACTCCCAACCCAGTCACCAGGTCGTGAATAGTCTCACAGGGCATGCACAATTGACACCCCTTTGTCTTCCCTAGGTGACGCAGAGGTGGAACACTGGAAGAAAATCTTCCAGGATCAGAAGGAAAGACGGGACTTCAAGAGGAAGGGCAATTTTGGTGGCAGAGGGAGGAAACGCTTCGGGGGTGGAGGGAGATACGACTCTCAGGTAAGAGGGTTGTGGTGGGTTGTTTCTCTCCTCTTTATCCCTCATGTCTAGGGTGGGACTGGCATCGGTACCAGTCATAAATTTTTTTTTATTTTTCCTCCTGTCACTGATCCCGTTTCACTGCCGTCTCCACCACCCTTCTCCACTCCTCCATCCCGTCTTCCTCTTCTCCTTCTACCCTCCACTCCATCCACCCTCTTCGTCAACCGTTCCCCTTCCATTCTCTCCACATGTCCAGCCTACTTTAGCCAACTCCAACTGAGGGTAAAGAAACGGAAAGGTTATTGTTCTCGTGGACCACAGAAAAGTCATGGTTTTTTAATTATACGTTTAGCATTAATTCACTTATAAGTGAATAACATCTAGTTAAAATGTGTGAACATCAAAAATAGTAATTTTACTCATTGATATAATTTGTGTGTGTGTGTGTGTGTGTGTGTGTGTGTGTGTGTGTGTGTGTGTGTGGGTGGGTTGGTGGGTGGGTGGGTGGGTGGGTGGGTGGGTGGGTGGGTGGGTGTGTATTAACTGTATATATATATATACATATATACATATTTACATATATATATATATACATATATATAGCCCATATTATATCATCATGGTCAGTATTGTAAGAAAAGAAACACTGAATATGAAAATTTTTAATTATAGATATTAGCTTGCGTGTGTGGAAAAATGGTGATTTACATTGGGTAAATAAGGAGATGTCAAACATTTGTGGAAATTTATTACAGAAAAGACAACAAAACAATGAGAAAGACAAAGACAACAATGACAACAATGACAACAAAGACAACAAACAGGCAGCGAATGAAGGCGAACCTGCCGCCAAGAAACAGAAGACAGAAATAGAGGCGACAAGTTAACCAGTGTATGTCCCCGTTCACTGCGGCCAAACAGTTGTGTGCCAGGTCAACTGTGCACTGTATACATAAACAATTCCTTCACATATTTCTGCTGCTGAGGCAGACCTTTGTCTAATACAGTCATAGCTGGCCTTGTCGTTGTCTCTTGTTAGTCTAAGTCATGTGTTCCATCAATACTGTCATTACAAGTTAAAGTCCCACATTACCAGATGATTTTTTTGACACAGAAAGATTGATGATTTCCCAAGAAAAATGTCCCTCTAAAGTCTGCAGGTACAATAGGGTACATACGGGGCCTTGTATTTCATTGGCCCTAATTCAAGGATTTGAAATCCTTGAATTTTATTTTGTCAGTTTAATTATTGCCAACTAGCAGTCATTGGTGGGTGCCAAATCTGCACGCCTATGTCACGACCAGCAGCGTGAAAACTAACTTGTGTGCTCACGGCCTTG
The DNA here is from genome assembly GCA_963662155.1 of Lamellibrachia columna. Taxonomy (NCBI): domain Eukaryota; kingdom Metazoa; phylum Annelida; class Polychaeta; order Sabellida; family Siboglinidae; genus Lamellibrachia; species Lamellibrachia columna. Next base: position 50,699,414 of record OY759271.1, read on the forward strand.
AGTTTGATATCTCCCCTTGTGTACAGGTACAAGCTTAAGTTTTAATGTTATGATACTATGTGTTTCTGCTATTTTATTGTGTGTGTAAGTAAACATATTAAATAGGTTTAGCCACGTGTCATAGATTAGTAATAACTGGTTGTATAACTGTTTACACCCATGCAAGTAGTCAGCTGTCTTTCTCTTGTAAATGTGTGCAAGTCCACAGATGCGACGAATTGTAATAAATTTAATTTGTAGTGAACAGTCATTTAGATGGTCTTCATAACTGATCTACCGGGTAATTGTTAATTTTTTAATTTGTTGGATTGTGTATAATTTTAATTGGTAACTTGATTGACAATGAATAAACAATAAACATGTGAATGGCAAAAATTCAAATATATATACATTTTGAAATAAAATGTTAGCTTTGAAACCTGAATAAAGAAGTTGACACGTGAATCTCATTAACTATTGCTTGGAATCAACTACACGTTTGTAATGTTGACGTGTCAGTCACATTATTTTGGTTTGGTACAGCAGATCACTGACAACATAACTTGCTGTAGCAAACATTTTATTTATGTGCAGTTTTCAGAATTGTCATGCTATATAACAGTGTGCTTACAGACCCGGTGATACCGGGGCCGTTCACTCACCTAACCATGAAAACACCTATCCTGAGCAGCTAAACACCTCATATCAACATACTTATGCATGTCACATGGTAAAAAAATTAGTTATTTAAAAAAAACAACTAACATTTTCAAAAGCGAAACACAAATTTCTCCAATTTCCAGTGCAAAATTTTGTGGCGTCCAATTGGTTAGGTCATCTATGGTCATTTGCTGTCAACTGGTCCACCTAGCAGCTCAATGGGTGACCAGTGACATACCACTTATGTTGAAGACTTGTTAGTTGACATAATATATACATACATACGATGTCATCATGCCTTCAGCACTGTCAATTTTCTCACCTAATGTTGGCACATCTTAATCCCCCGTATTTTGAGGCAGGCAGTCATGATGCCACCTTCTGCTAGTGGACCTTACTGATCTTAAGGGGATATCCTTTCTTCATAAATGTTCACACCTTGATGGGCCGTCTCAAAGACAATACAAACCAATATGACATGTGGAAGGTGTGGCCATATACCACCACTGACGCACGCACGCACGCACGCACGCACGCACGCACGCACGCACGCACGCACGCACGCACGCACGCACGCACGCACGCACGCACACACGGAAGGCCTGGTTGTATACCACCGACATACACGTGGAAGGCCTGGTCGTATACCACCGACACACAAGTGGAAGGCCTGGTCGTATACTACCGACAGACACGTGGAAGGCCTGGTCGTATACCACCACTGACACATGTGGAAGGCCTGGTCGTATACCACCACTGACACATGTGGAAGGCCTGGTTGTATACCACCGACAGACACGTGGAAGGCCTGGTCGTATACCACCGACAGACACGTGGAAGGCCTGGTCGTATACCACCACTGACACATGTGGAAGGCCTGGTCGTATACCACCGACAGACATGTGGAAGGCCTGGTTGTATACCACCACTGACACATGTGGAAGGCCTGGTTGTATACCACCACTGACACATGTGGAAGGCCTGGTTGTATACCACCACCACTGACACATGTGGAAGGCCTGGTCGTATATCACCACTGACACATGTGGAAGGCCTGGTTGTATACCACCACTGACACATGTGGAAGGCCTGGTCGTATACCACCACTGACACATGTGGAAGGCCTGGTCGTATATCACCACTGACACATGTGGAAGGCCTGGTTGTATACCACCACTGACACATGTGGAAGGCCTGGTCGTATACCACCACTGACACATGTGGAAGGCCTGGTCGTATACCACCACTGACACATGTGGAAGGCCTGGTCGTATACCACCACTGGCACATGTGGAAGGCCTGGTCGTATACCACCACTGACACGTGGAAGGCCTGGTCGTATACCACCACTGACACATGTGGAAGGCCTGGTCGTATACCATCACTGACACACTTGGAATGTCATATACCACCACTGACACCTGGAAGACCTGGTCATATTATACCATTGCTGATGTCATAAGATCCAAATCTGGGACTGCATTCCTGCATCTTGAAATGGTGTTTGGTCATCCAATACACCTTGACTACTGTGTCATTGTCAGTCCGTGTGGTATGAATAACAACAAGTACATACAGACATCATTGTTAGATTTTATTATCATGTTTACATACAAAAGCCTACCACACAGTAGGAATTTCTCAATCTGAAAGCTTCAGATTCATGAAAATGGCAAATAAATATCGGTGAGCCTTGGACAGTTTGTGCTGTTTGTTATGCCAATGTCTCCATATCCTGCTATCATGTTAATTTTTACCCTGCATTTAAACATTGTTCAGCTTTTTCCACAAACATTTACAGATGAACTTTGTTCCTGCAGGAAACACGCATTTAAGTAGACTTATAAAAAACAGTGACAAAACAACTTGGTCCACAGATTAGGAGTCAAACATAAAGCTAAACCTTGTAAGTAGCACTCCAACCTTTGGATGATTACCATGAAATTTGGCTCGATTTCTTTTGTTGAAAGACTACATGGTACAAAATACGGATGAACTGGTACAAACACTGATGCAGAGGTTAGTCTAGTTTTGTCGTCTGGGTGGTATCCCCTAAATTGAACTGTGGTAGGGTTAGATTCAGTAATCCAACTCGATGCAAAATCCTCCCTGTAAAGTTCTGGATTCTGGATCGTATAGTCCAAATTCGCCAAGCATTGAGTGGTGAAGTGTGTACAAAAACAAAGTTAGTTGTTTGCATTCTACTGTGCCTTTCACTCTCTACCGCAGTGCACGATTTCCATCCTGCACTCCACTACTTTACCACAATCTGCTTCCAGCATTCAGTTCATAATTTATGGTCAAACTTTTAAACACATAATAATCAATCATTATTAAAAAAATCTTAAACATAACGACGGAGCAACGATCAGATCTCACGAAAGAATTCCTAGCCATTGAGTTTCAACAACAAATGTTGCGTCCTAACAAAATAATATTCTGTAATTTCAAAACAAAAATATTCTGGCTCCCACATCTGAAAAACATGTGCACGACCTGTTAAAAAGTGCCGACTGTTGTACCACAAAATAAAATAAAAGACAATTGCCAAGAAATTTGGGAAAACAAACACATGGCCTCAACAGGTAAGGAATAAATTAACTGATATTTGAAGAAAAAAATTGGCACAGCCTGTTAGGGATACATCTGGCCATTTCCATGGCACAACATAGTTATTCCTATTACAAATTTAAGGAATTCTGATTTGTGAAACCCTACAACGAGACAGTTTTGGGTTCATGGGGTCACCGGCGAAGTCACCTGTAGTGGAGATGAATGGAAGAAGCTCAAGCCCACCAGGAGGCTCTGCTGTGGAGAGCGAACGAGTGCCATGCTCGAAAAGCTGCTACGGGGTATTGTCTCTTTGGATACGTCGTATCAAAGGTGCTAATTGCTGCTATGTGAACTCGTTCACAAATCTGTGTTGTAATAAATCCATCGCCGAGGGCCGAATCGTGGGCGTTTTATGGAAGCACAGTTTGAGAAAGTTCCTGGCGATGTCGGACGTCCCGACTGCGAGCTCATACTTCGGGTAGTCGCTCGTTGCTATCTTGAATATTGCTGCCATTGCCTCAAATTCGATCCATGGTGGGTTGCTTGTAAGCATTTCAACGACCGTGCAGCCAAGACTCCTGTAAGAGAAGAAGAATTTTATTTGACTCAAATTCTGGATAATTACTCAGCAAAGTCCTACTAGGATATTGCGCTGAGGGTTTATTTAAGAGTTTTTTCCATTTCCCTGTGTGAGATCTTTTACTTCCCCTGATATAGACACCTGGTACATTGTAGATGGGATCAACGGCTTTTAGTGTCCCTTCCGAAAGACACGGGCAATAGGGGATAAACTAAATTGCCCAAGTTTCGAAAAGGCAGTAGGTGATTTCGAATCCAGGTCCCCATAACCAAAAGTCTGATGTTCTACCACATGACCACTGTGCCCCACATCCATACACATGATTTTACACAATGTGAGCACGTAATGCATAAAACATGATACATAATAAGGTATATAACAAAACAGGGTCATCAGACTCCTCGAAGACTTTCACAGTTGCTCTTGAGGAGCTGCCTGATAAATCTAAATTAAACTAAGTAAACAAATTACATTCTTCCGAGAAAATAAATAAATTAAAAATAACGAAATAAAAAAGATTAGCGGACAGCCATGCAATCATATCACAGTCAACGATATTTATTCAACAATAGTTTCTAGGGCATTTCATTTTGTGAAGATCCAAAACAAAACTGTATGTAAGCGGCATATCGAAACATAAACAAAATGACATTTATTTTCAGCCAAACTATAATATTTTATTACGCCCTGTAAAAGCAAGCTTGATAAAAACCTGTTTTAAAATATACAATAACACCTCAATAAGTATTGGGTTACATATAAGTTTAGGTGGCGACCAGTTAAATAAAGAAAGTGGGCGCCATGCAAGACGCTGCCACCTTCTACAGTCATTAGAACTTGACAACTGAATGTTCCCCTTATATATCTTAATCATACCTTGCTTGTTATCTATTTCATCATGTTATAACATTACATTTTATATCACGTAGCTTACTTATTAAAACAATAAATTATTTTACAAACCAAACCTAACAGCTGCTACATGAACGTTATAGTTTTAGTAAGAAAGCTAGTTCTTAAAAATAATTATTGTTATTCATAAAAAACTGGTTACTTTGTAGAGAATAATAATACTTCCTGGTGTGTTACGAATGTAGGGCAAAATTTTTCTATTCATATGATCTGACATGCATTTGAGCAGGCACTTTGCCAGGTTTGCTGGTAGAAGTTGTTGACAGTGTAATTGTGGATTTTTAGATAATTATAATAGGCAGGATACAGTCGCGCCTCGTTATAACGCGCCCCGTTATTACGCGGATTCGGATATAACGCGGTCGGTCGTGGACCCCGAATTTCTGCCGCCAGGGGAAAATGTCAAATGGGCCCGCTTAAACCTACTTAGAATTGCTTTAACAATTCTCAAGAAACATTAGGTGAACAATGTCAATGAACGAGTATCAACGTGTTGTTTGTTTTGCGCTGCCGCCGACATCAATCGCTGTCGCTGGCTTCGCTTCGACGGTTTGTAAATTGCAATCGAGATTCACAAATATGCCTCGCGTAAGAATCAGATCAACCGTTTTAAATGCATTTAACAAGCAGCACCAACATAACACTTGGGTGAAATTACATGCTTCCGTTACATCGTAAATTTAATCGTTTTCGCGACGCGAAACCAACATGCCAAATTCCTAACCCAAGGCGCTACCGGTGGCGAAAATACGAATTCGTCATCCGCACATGAAATGATGAATCGATGTTAAGTGGTGCGTAATAAATTTATGCTTTGGTCGAGATCGGTTGAAAGACGAAGTGAAACAATTATTAATTCTACCTATTGTCTTTTTCTGTGTTTTATCAGCTTCCATACTACGTTTGTCAAATCATATACGTTTTCGGCTGCTCAGGTCCAGGTTATTATTTTCGATTCGTACATGTGTTTTATTCAGTTCAAGAGTCAAGAGGGTGTGACATTTAAAAATAATACACGTTGATGCTAGTATACGCGTTTAATAAGTTCCATAAACTGCATATTGCCTTATAAGACAATGCTGCAAGCACACGGGGCTTCGACAGGGTTCATGGACTTGGAGCAGCCGGCGGCGGTCGCTGTTGTTTAGTAGCTCCCTGGTGGCAGATATGAGAACACCTAACGCGCCTCGCTTACAACGCGGTCCGAAGTCGTGGACCCCGACTACCGCGTTATAACGAGGCGCGACTGTATTTGGCATTGTTTTGGCCACTGGATATGTGTCCGCAGTAATTCATGCACATAATATTATTGGTAAACGTTGACGGGTATCGCATATGCAGGTATTTTACAAGAGCTGGACATTTTTTTTTTTACTAAACTCGATCAGCCTGTTAATGAGATGATGACAGCGGCAGATAAACAGTTTCAGAATTTTTGATGGTTCTTATAATTATGCAAAATGTAAATGCGGCCACAACTGGGAAAGTCAACTGTAGGCTGAACCTTGTAGCCACCCTTACCAGATGTCTGCCTTGCGTCCATATCCCTCTCCATTGATGACATCTGGAGACATCCAGTACGGCGTGCCAGTGATCGTGCTCGCTTGAGTCAATGTGCCCGTAGCCGTGCATATCGTTTGTAATCTCTTTGATGCTCCGAAATCTCCAAGTTTTACATTTCCGTTGGAATCTCGCAAAATGTTTGCCCCTAAAACAAAGTGGTACATCGCAGAATTATGTGACAGACAAATTCATGAAAGGTGATACCGACATTCGGCCGATTTTCTAGAAAAGAAAGTGATGAATTTAAAATTCAGATGTATGGCATAGCATAGGATACTCATTCAAAATTCAGATGTATGGCATAGCATAGGATACTCATACAATCATGGTGGATAAAATCGGATTTTTTTATTTAAATCGGATTTTTTTTTCTTCTGGTGTATAGACATTTATATAGATGTATATATTTATAAACTCTTTCAAATGTGTTCTATTCAAATTGATTTGGTTACTTGTCTTAACAGAGGGTACTTGATTTTTGCTTGTATAAAGACATTAGACAATGTCCACAAGGCCTCACCCCCTGTAGTTGCATAATCTGTCTTGGAAAGGAAAGCATGCTGTGTGTCTGTGGCTGTAGCAGTGGTAATTAGGGAGTGAGGCCTGATTCAAATAGTGGGGAAGTGGGGCCTGATTCAAGTAGTGGGGGAGTGGGGCCTGATTCAAGTACTGGGGGAGTGAGGCCTGATTCAAGTACTGTGGGAGTGAGGCCTGATTCAAGTAGAGGGGGAGTGGGGCCTGATTCAAGTAGTGGGGGAGTGGGGCCTGATTCAAGTAGTGGGGGAGTGGGGCCTGATTCAAGTAGTGGGGGAGTGGGGCCTGATTCAAGTAGTGGGGGAGTGGGGCCTGACTCAAGTAGTGGGGGAGTGGGACCTGACTCAAGTAGTGGGGGAGTGGGGCCTGACTCAAGTAGTGGGGGAGTAGGGCCTGACTCAAGTAGTGGGGGAGTGGGGCCTGATTCAAGTAGTGGGGGAGTGGGGCCTGATTCAAGTAGTGGGGGAGTGGGGCCTGATTCAAGTAGTGGGGGAGTGGGGCCTGATTCAAGTAGTGGGGGAGTGGGGCCTGATTCAAGTAGTGGGGGAGTGGGGCCTGATTCAAGTAGTGGGGGAGTGGGGCCTGATTCAAGTAGTGGGGGAGTGGGGCCTGATTCAAGTACTGGGGGAGTGGGACCTGATTCAAGTAGTGGGGCCTGATTCAAGTAGTGGGGGAGTGGGGCCTGATTCAAGTAGTGGGGGAGTGGGGCCTGATTCAAGTAGTGGGGGAGTGGGGCCTGACTCAAGTAGTGGGGGAGTGGGGCCTGATTCAAGTAGTGGGGGAGTGGGGCCTGACTCAAGTAGTGGGGGAGTGGGGCCTGACTCAAGTAGTGGGGGAGTGAGGCCTGAATCAAGTAGTGGGGGAGTGGGGCCTGATTCAGGATGGAATAAATAAAAAAAAAATGTTGTACTAGAGCACTGGCAGACACTTGTTTCAGGCAAATATTCCCCACAGTGAAATTACCAGAGATAACAACATTTAACAAAGGCTGTGTATCATCTGCATTGCAATACTTAAAGGGAAACAAAAGTAATGGTTTTGGGCCTATGAGTTATTAAAATTTAACCATTTGCAACTAAAATTTAAAATATCATGCTGGTGATTTACCTGGAAAACCTTGTCATGGGCCGCGCCATACTGTTAAATAACCCTACGTCACGAATGTCATAGTCTGGCAATATTTGCTTGCAAAATTTTAATATATTTGTATACACATATTCTTATACTTACCAATGGTATATGGCCATGCTATTTACATCCAAACTCAACTCATGTAACATATTTTGGCCTATATTTACTTAACTAGTCACCTTTCTGACATAACATCCCATTTCATCAAGAATTAACCAGAGAATTTACCAGAATACCCCACTTTTAGAACACATTCTGAGTAAACCACTGGCATGATATTCTTGATTTTAGTTGCACATGGTTAGTTTTTATTACCTTTTTTAGATGCATCGCCCCAAAATCATGAGTTTAGTTTCGCCTTAAACACCATAAGAAGACACAGACCTTTGATGTCTCTGTGGACTATCATCAGGTCGTGGAGGTAGATGAGACCCTCCACTACCTGTCTTGTGTACTTCCTCGTCACATTTTCTTTCAGCGCGCCGTACTGGTTGATGTGGTCCTTCACAGAACCCTGGAACACACAATGTGACCAACTGAAGGGTCTCGTATAGAGGGAGGGATTTTTTTTTTAAATATGATGATATGATGTGATGGAAGAACATGGATAGTGTTTGATATCAGTTAATGTGTAGGCTGCATGTCAGTAATCATATGATCTAACATGATATCATAATTTTGTTTAACCGCATTAAAACCTCAGTCACTCTTCACAATTTCAAATGCAGACTAGACTCATTTCTTTTTAACAACATGTTAGTATCCCACAGATGAACACAGTAGCTGCTCTACTCATTGTAATTTAATAATGAATGTTTTCTTAATTTGATAATTTAATATATTTTATATATATATATATGCATTTGAGCAGGCACTATATATATATATAATTTTTTTATTACTATTTATTATTTATATACTGCTATATTTATTTTTAAATAATAATTTTTAGTAGTTGTATTTTAATCTATTTATTTGTTTATTTAGTAATTCTAAGCCATGTCATTAATTCTTAATATGATTTGAAGCATCATGGACAATCAATATTACAAACTGTATTTAAAGTAGTGTTATAGAATATTTTAACATGTTTATTTTGTTAGCATTTCTTTTTATGTTTAGCATTTGTGTAGACTATTCTCAGTATAATTATTCTCTTAGCAAAGAGCCTGAGAGCAATCTCGAATGATCAGGCGCTATATAAGTACTTTTATTATTATTATTATCTTGGATCTGGTGCTATACCAAAAACATGTACTATTGTTATTTTTATATGACACCACCTGATCAACATGCAACTGGATATTTACCTAATTATGGATTCATGTTACAATCTCCTGATCCCACAGGCCTCCCACAATGTTACAATCTCCTGATCCCACAGGCCTCCCACAATGTACTGTCATGTTAACACCAAGCAATATGCATTACATGCAACTAAAACGATAACTTACTTATGGAGAAATATGACTGCAGTACCAGTTTATGTTGGGTTCATGGTGGGTGTTATAATAGGAACTTATTAGATACAGGGTTCCTACCCCAACCATGTAATCCATTAACTTACCCCAGCCATGTCCTCCATTAACTTACCCCAGCCATGTACTCCATTAACTTACCCTGGCCATGTACTCCATTACTTTACCCTGGCCATGTACTCCATTAACTTACCCTGGCCATCTACTCCATTAACTTACCCCAGCCATGTCCTCCATTAACTTACCCCAGCCATGTACTCCATTAATTTACCTTGGCCATGTCTTCTATTAACTTAATCCACCCATGTGCTCCATTAACTTACCCTAGCCATGTACTCCATTAACTTACCCCGGCCATGTACTCCATTAACTAACCCCGACCATGTACTCCATTAATTTACCCCTGCCATATACTCCATTAATTTACCCCTGCCATATACTCCATTAACTTACCCCAGCCATGTACTCCATTAACTTACCCCCTGCCATGTACTCCATTAACTTACCCTGGCCATGTACTCCATTACTTTACCCTGGCCATGTACTCCATTAACTTACCCCAGCCATGTACTCCATTAATTTACCTTGGCCATGTCTTCTATTAACTTAATCCACCCATGTCCTCCATTAACTTACCCCAGCCATGTACTCCATTAACTTACCCCTGCCATGTACTCCATTAACTTACCCCAGCCATGTACTCCATTAACTTACCCCGACCATGTACTCCATTAATTTACCCCTGCCATATACGCTAACTTACCCTGGTCATGTACTCCATTACTTTACCCTGACCATGTACTCCATTAACTTACCCCTGCCATATACTCCATTAACTTACCCCAGCCATGTACTCCATTAACTTACCCCTGCCATGTACTACATTAACTTACCCCTGCCATGTACTCCATTAACTTACCCTGGCCATGTACTCCATTACTTTACCCTGGCCATGTACTCCATTAACTTACCCCTGCCATATACTCCATTAACTTACCCCAGCCATGTACTCCATTAACTTACCCCTGCCATGTACTACATTAACTTACCCCTGCCATGTACTCCATTAACTTACCCTGGCCATGTACTCCATTAACTTACCCTGGCCATATACTCCATTACTTTATCCTGGCCATGTACTCCATTAACTTACCCCTGCCATATACTCCATTAACTTACCCCAGCCATGTACTCCATTAACTTACCCCTGCCATGTACTACATTAACTTACCCCTGCCATGTACTCCATTAACTTACCCTGGCCATGTACTCCATTAACTTACCCCTGCCATGTACTCCATTAACTTACCCCTGCCATGTACTACATTAACTTACCCCTGCCATGTACTCCATTAACTTACCCTGGCCATGTACTCCATTAACTTACCCTGGCCATATACTCCATTACTTTACCCTGGCCATGTACTCCATTAACTTACCCCTGCCATATACTCCATTAACTTACCCCAGCCATGTACTCCATTAACTTACCCCTGCCATGTACTACATTAACTTACCCCTGCCATGTACTCCATTAACTTACCCTGGCCATGTACTCCATTACTTTACCCTGGCCATGTACTCCATTAACTTACCCCTGCCATATACTCCATTAACTTACCCTGGCCATGTACTCCATTACTTTACCCAGGCCATGTACTCCATTACTTTACCCTGGCCATGTACTCCATTAACTTACCCCTGCCATGTACTCCATTAACTTACCCCGGCCATGTACTCCATTAACTTACACCGACCATGTACTCCATTAACTTACCCTGGCCATGTACTCCATTACTTTACCCTGGCCATGTACTCCATTACTTTACCCTGGCCATGTATTCCATTAACTTACCCCGGCCATGTACTCCATTAACTTACCCTGGCCATGTACTCCATTAAATTACCTCAGCCATGTACTCCATTAATTCACCTTGACCATGTCTTCTATTAACTTAATCCACCCATGTCCTCCATTAACTTACCCCAGCCATGTACTCCATTAACTTACCCCGGCCATGTACTCCATTAACTTACCCCGGCCATAAACTCCATGAAAATGTTTAAGAAAGTGCCTATTTCTTGACATCCGAAATACTGAACAATTCTGATGTGGTGCAAATTCTTCAGCAGCTGGATTTCGCATTTCAGTGATCTCACTTCCTGAAAGTGACAAACAGATTTCACATTTCAGTGATCTCACTTCCTGAAAGTGACAAACAGATTTCACATTTCAGTGATCTCACTTCCTGAAAGTGACAAACAGATTTCACATTTCAGTGATCTCACTTCCTGAAAGTGACAAACAGATTTCACATTTCAGTGATCTCACTTCCTGAAAGTGACAAACAGATGAATCGTCAAGGTAAAATTCTTTTCTTGGCTGAAGATCCCAACAAAGCCCGAGTTTCACCATAGTTTCATTAACACTAGTAATTAGTGACTGACCATTTATATTAATTCTGGATAACACAATGGTATATTACAGGTCAACTTCCCTAGTGATTCAGCAGGTATTAGCAATGTGTAAAATAACCACATGCAATTTTATTTCACCTTTCTGGTAGATCTGGTAGATCTGGTAGATCTTGAAAAGCAGTGGTTTCAAACCAAACATTTACCAGCACCGAGATTAGTTCAACAGAATGTAATTAACCTCATGTATAAGTTAGTGGTTTACTAACTGCAGCAGATGATATACCAATAAGAATCATCTTCTCAGTAGTGCAACATACCAGAATCATTAAGCTTAATATCATGAACAAGACAAAAGTCAAAACGAGGGACCACCAAGGATTTAGGGTGGAAATACTAATTTTTTTAATGTCTTGAATTTTTTGGCGGAAAGGGTGCTATACTACAAAAAAAACATGATACAAATTACAACATCACATGATTCACATCAAATAAAACATGGCGCTCACCTTTGAGATTTCTTTATCCATATTATTGATGAAGACTTGTTTGACGGCTAGCTCGAGACCGGAGTCTGTGTCGTAGCAGAGGAATACTTGTCCGAAGGCACCTGCTCCCAACATTCTCCCCTTTTTCCAATCGCTGGGTGCCCTTTGACCTGTAGGAGGGTAAATTATCTATGTTAAACCAAGTCAAATATACACTTTCTACCCAGCAAGTGGCTAGATGTTTGACAAACTTGCTGAGCGTTACCCTTGTCTTTCATTAGGCAATGTTGAATTTCTGCATTTAAAAAATAAAGAGGTTTCTTGACTAGTCGAAGTGACAATCACCATTGTTACTAAAAATGACAAGAAAAACACTTCAACTTGTTGACAAGTCACAAACTGGCAAGTCAAGTCTCAAGTCACTGACCTGCAAGTCAATTCAAGGTGCAAGTCAATGACCTCCAGGTCCAAGTCAAGTCATCTGTCTGAATTCCAAGTCAAGTTCCAAGTCACCACACCACACTACACCAATCGCCATGTTTGTTGATGTTTATTTGTGGTATATTTTACTGGTAAATGCTGCCAAAATTAGCCATCATCATCATCATAAGTATTTAATAATTATTTTATTCGGTACACTCTGTTGCAAAATGACCATTTTGCATACGCTTTGAGCCACAAGACTTGTTGGCTAGTCATAAATTGGCAAGTCATGTCTCAAGTCAATGACCTCCAAGTACAAGTCATCTCTCTGAATGCCAAGTGAAGTCATAAGAAAATGTGTAACTCGAGTCTGACTGGAGTCGGCCCCTGCGACTCGAGTGAACAAGCCTGCAATTCAATGTTTTTATCAAAACTCAAAGTTCAACCTGCAACAATCAAACTGAAACTACTGGAACATCAGTATTACATATTTACATACATTTTGTTATCAATATTGTCATTTTAACTATGCAAAATAATTTCTCATTTTGTTACTTTCTAGTGTGCTATATGCATTACTTACTACCGGTATATAACATTGTTAATATTGTGACATATTTTCCAATTTGTAAACAAATGTGTGTAGACAAACCAAATGTTTTGGGCCTCATTTATTTATATCTTTGTATTAATTCACAACAATAATCATGGTGCAATACCTTTCACAAATTCAGATGTTTCCATAGAGTAAATGTTACTTAAAACAACAGACTGATTTAATTTCATCAGTTTACCAAACACCACACATGTTCCTCTCCACAAGAATTATCTTTTTACAATATAGTCCTATAAAACATTCTGTTTGGTGAAATATCACAAGCTTATTGATTCCTATCACAAAATCACAGTCAACACCTTCCCTAGCTCCCCCCCTGATTGGAAAATAAACTAAAAATTCCTTTCACAATATTTTCCGATTTCCCCCAAGACCTTGAAAAAACAATCTCCTGACCATGAGACAAATATTTTCCTTAACTTTGAAAAAATATTTTCCCTGACCCCTCTGAAGCATGATAAAAACAGAAGAGAACTTACATGGAGCAGAGAGATGCTTTAGGCAGCAAGAGAGCTGGTCGAAGTGGCGCCGCCCCTCGGGAGAGTCGAAGTCGACGGCCCCTAGACCACTGCTACTACTGCTAGTGGACACAGACAGGTCACTACTGATGGCACTGAGCTGCTGGTGCACAGACAAGTCACCCTTGTGGAGGTGTCTCGGGAATGACTGTGAACCTGGGACAGAGTGAACACAATCATTTACATAATAGCTAAAAAAACATGTATGTATGTGTATTTAAAGTGAAACAAAAAGTCATGGTTTTGGGGCTATGCACCTAAGAGATAATAAAAACAAACCATGTGCAACTAAAATCAAGAATATCACGTCAGTGGTTTACTCAGAATGTGTTCTAAAAGCAGGAAATTCCAGTCATTTCTCTGGTTGACTGAGGGCTGGCATGTCAACCAGTGCGACCGATAAGCACATGTGCAGTTCTATGAAAATCGGGTAACCTAGACTAAGCAGGCATACATAGAACCAACACAGTCTCAAACAAATGTGCTATTTTCTCAAAAAGAGGACTAGTTTAGTAAACAAAGGCCAAAATATGTTACACAAGTTGATTTTGGACTTAAACAGCATGGCCATATCGTATTGGCAAGTATAGGAAAAAGTGTATACAAATATATTTTCATTTGGCGAACAAATTTTTTTAGGCTTTGACACTCATGCTGTGTTCAACAAGGTTTTCCTAGTAAACCACTGGCGTGATGTTCTTAATTGTAGTTACAAATGTTTGTTTTAGTAACTCTTATACAGGCATAGGCCCAAAACCATGACTTTTGAATCTGAATCATAGTGAACATAAAAAATTATTCAATTGATAGTCCTAACTAAATCCAAAAGTATAAAAACATGTATTGGCATATCCATGGAGGTATATAACTTAAACATCAAAGGGCATCACAACCCAATTATGGGGTAAGTAACGACAAGATGGTTAGGTCCATGTTACTGATCACATGAAATACACGAATTTGTTTATATGACTTTCAAAATTTATATTTTGATATGGATACAACATTCAGCAAACCATCAACTGTAGACAATGCTGAACTTGTATGTTTACAAGCTGAACCCTTGTAGACATAAAGGAAATAAATGTTTGCTTACCCTGGTTCACCTCACTATTTGCTCCCGGGGTGCCCCGACGAGGAAATGTCCCTCCTTTTATCTTGTCAGCATCTACAACAGAAACAACATATGACTTGTAGTTGACTACCATGTAGTTGACTATTATAAATATTGTACTTGAAGCCGCATCTTTATTTGAAGCCACACCCCCAACTTTCAAATAAATTGACTACCATAAATATTCTACTTGAAGCTGCATCTCTGTTAGAAGCCACACCCCCCAACTTTCTAACAAATTTACTACCGTAAACATTGTATTTGAAGCCACAGTTCATGTAAACTATTTTGTTGTAGGCCATGTTGCCATCTAGCAGTCATTCATTAAACCCCGACGAAGGCTGTAGAACTGTGCGACCAAAATGTGATAATCTACCTAATGAAGCTCTTAAAGGAGAATTTCATAAAAAGACCAGAATTTTTCAGTGACATAGTTTTCATGCTTTTAAAACATTTAGTTGTATCGCACATATAGCCTACTTACCACAAACTGGTGAAGATCAATGAAATGCAATGTGAAATTAAAAAAACTGGGGCATTTTATGCATCATAATGATATGAAACGGCTTCATCACCTGTGTAGTCTTTTGAATTTAAGGACGATATACTTCTAATCGACCCATGGCTGCGCCTGGAACAGAACAATATCAAGACTGCAGCAGACTGCTAAGACTGTCTGTCAGTGATAGACCATATGTGTCCCCTGCTGTCAGAATGCTAAGACTGTCTGTCGGTGACAGACCATGTGTGTCCCCTGCTGTGACAGACCATATGACCATATGTGTCCATATGTGTTCCCTGCTGTGACAGAATGCTAAGACTGTCTGTCGGTGACAGACCATATGTGTCCCCTGCTGTGACAGACCATATAACCATATGTGTCCATATGTGTCCCCTGCTGTGACAGAATGCTAAGACTGTCTGTCGGTGACAGACCATATGTGTCCCCTGCTGTCAGAATGCTAAGACTGTCTGTCAGTGACAGACCATATGTGTCCTCTGCTGTCAGTATTGACCAAGTCGCATTTTTAAATTCCTGCGACAGGCACTTGAAGATAGGATACTGCTGATTTGTTGAGAATTTCCAGTTTTCATATTACTGTGCTACTTCGTCAAATCAATGCTGCTCTTTCTGATGGTTGTGTTTAAGTCAATGAGGAGGAACCTACCCGGTACCATTCATTCCATCTGTATATTCACATAATAGTTCGTTGGCAAGAATTTGGAATTCAAAATGGTAGTTTTTTTTTAGCGGTAGTATTAACGACTATTCTGACATTGACCATAGAGGCAGTAGCGAGGGTGCAAGTGACAGTGAAAGTGGCAGTGATGAGGGTGATGCCCATACATGTGCCAGCTTTCATAGAAAATTTTACATCACATTTATCTCGGTAATAAAATTAGCAGGAAAAATGCAATTGTGACATAATTATCACACAATGATAAACTATACGTCACTTTGAAGCTCTCCCAATGGTGCGTCTGATAAACTCAAAACCAATTATGTCAAAACGTGGCTCTCAGTCAATCCTGACAGCATGGACAGACTCAGTTAGTACCCAATTTAATTAAACAATACTAGCAACATTTCCACTTAAAATTACAAGTTGGATATTGGCCTTATCAATTTAATTAAACAATCCTAGCAACATTTCCTCTTAAAATTACTACAAGTTGGATATTGGCCTTATCAAAGTGGCCACTTGCAGGTAACAACTGTTTCTGGGCTCATGATTTGTCCTACAAGATGTGATGTTCTGAGCCCTTGCAGGTAGTGCTGTGTACCATATGGCGATATACAGGTATTTTATGCAGATTTGAAACCGGTATTTTTATTTGAATGACAAGGCTTTCGACACATCATAGCACACACGCTGCCTTCAGTGTGGAGTGCGCATATCTGGAAGAGCCAATCGTATAAGTGGCCTGGTGCCCAATCCACAGTGTGGCGCTACTGTACGATCCACATGAATGCATTTCCTGCATGTAGTGTGCAGAATGCCTCTCTGAATGATTCAGGTACCAGATTACTTTCAACTGAACACATCTCACAGCGTTTTTTAACTACAAATAGTACATTTACTTTACCAGCATATACGCTATTTAATCTATAAATATAATTCATTGAATAGGCTAGATAATTTGAAAACAAATGGTAAACATGGCATATATTAAGGTAAACAAACAAATAGGGTCAGGAGACTCCTCTAAGAATTTGATAGTCACTATTGAGGAACCACCTTACAAATTAAACTAAATCAGTTGGTCAAACATATATAATTATTCTGAGAAGAGAAAAAATAATAATAATAATAATAGCATCTATTAATAGCTATTAATAGCTATTAATAATAATAATAATAGCATCTATTAATAGCTATTAATAATAATAACATCTCTGATTGTGTGCATGTGTGTGCGTGTGTTTGCGTGTGCGTGTGTATGTGTGTGCTCTTGTATTAATACTCTCACTTGATTATGTGTGTTTGCAGTTTAGGCACCTTTTAGTATAAGGGTGACAGGTGGTTGTATTTTTTAACATTGAAAATGATCTGACTGTGTACCATTATGTACTGGGATTGTAAATTTCAAGCTCATTGGACATACATCAACAATGATTCCCTTACTTGGCACTGCAGTAGCTGCTGTCCAGCGATGACTGACTGCCGGACCGGGAACTGCTCGCACTATGGTCAGCGTGGCTGTTACCCTTCTGAAAAAAAGAAAGTCGGGTTGCGGCTTTAATTATGTGTGCAGCTTTCAATACAGTATTTATGGTAACAAGGGTACACCTGTGTGTACGCGTTTGCGTGTATGTGTGTGCATGTGCCTGCATGTGTGTGTGCATGTCACAACATAAACACCAATGTCTACTTCAAGGTTCTAAGCACAACGCTGCCCAAAGCCTAACACAATTATTGTTGGTCTACAGCAGTTACACTTGTAAGTAGTATCACCTATGCCTATCAACATGATCGGAGGGAAAATCATGTGCCTGGTAGAAGAAGAGATGCTTGAGAGATATGGGTGTGTCATAGAAGGTAACAAATGTGTGGAACCTTCGGTATGCAGATGACATCACCTTGACAGCAACATCAAAGGAAGAACTGGAAAAACTAGCAAGTGTAGTGGACACACACATTGAGTTTTGCTCTGGAAATCAATTACGCAAAGACAAATATGATGGCTCTGAATTGAATAGGCCCAGTATGGAATTATGAACCAGTGCCAAAGTTCAAATACCCAGGCTCAATGATTAGTATGAAAGACACAACATCAGAAGACATTAGAGTCAGATTGGCTACATCCAGAAGCAATACAAGTGACCTTGCTAAATGCTTTTCTGATAGCTATTAGCTAATGCTATCTGAAAAGACGATGACATAAGTGTAAGCATGAAGAAGGAATTTGTGTATTCTCTTGTCTGGAGCATTGCTCAGTATGGCAGTATGGCAGTGAGGCAGGGACACTCAAGAAAGAGGATGAGAAACGTATACACGCACTCAAGATGTAGGTAATGCGCAGAATACTCAGGATAAGCTGGACACAGAGAAAGACTTACATCTGGGTCAGAGATAAAGTAGTGGTTAAGGAAGAAAAATGTCTGCTATGTTTCATTAAGAGAAGAAAGCTGGCTAAGTACGACCATTGGAAAAGAAGACCAGATGGTCTGGTACTTACCAGCATAGAAGCAGAATTAGAACTACCAGGTAGAACTACCAGGTAGAACTACCAGTTAGAAATACCAGGTAGAACTACCAGGTAGAACTACCAGGTAGAACTACCAGGTAGAACTACCAGGTAGAACTACCAGGTAGAACTACCAGGTAGAACTACCAGGTAGAACTACCAGTTAGAACTACCAGTTAGAACTACCAGTTAGAACTACCAGGTAGAACTACCATGTGTATTATTATTTTTTACCTGGAAAATGTTTTCAAGAAGACTACGGATATGAATAGCAAGTGTCTGGGGAAGTGTTCCAGGGAGAGAAGGGAAGTGGTCCTGGGAGAGAAGGGAAGTGGTCCTAGGAGAGAAGGGAAGTGGTCCTAGGAGAGAAGGGAATGGTCTGGCCCATTATTTCTGTGCGTACCTGTAACTGCTCTGGAATGAATTCCCCTTGTGTCTCCGTGGAGAGACGGGGTGATCTCTTCACCAGGTGATTCTCCATGGTGGGAAGGGTACCGGGAGGAGGGGAGTACCGTCCTGTCTTCCTCTCTCCCCTTTTCTCCCTCTTCACCACTCCCTTCCCATCACGTGTCTGCAACAACAGCGCAGGCACGGTGGATTAGAACAGCCTCTATCTAGCAATGAAATACAACATGACTGGTTTTGGTGTAGGCTTGTGTTGATTGACCTCCCACTCCACTCTTTCACTCTAACCTATCCCTCTCTCCCTCACACACACCCCCCACACTCACCATTCACTTCCCCTTTTCACACTTACTCACCCCCCCCCCCCGATTCACCCCAACCCTCAACTTATTCAATCCCTCTAACTCCACCCCCTACTCACTCACCCTCTCCGTCTCCCACTCACTCTTTAGGTCACCCTTCACTCGGTGTGAGCTACACCATCTCTCACTCACTTCTAGTGGGATCTACGATTTCGCAAAGGGGGGGGCAAGCTTAGTCACCCATTAAATTACCATGCCACTGTGTAAACAACAGGTTACATAACAAAATCAAACATAAGCCAAGGAGGGCCATGACCCAATGCCTCCCCCCAAATGTGCCAATGCCCTCTTCATTCTGCTGTTCTCTCTATCCCCCTCTTCTGTATGTTTCTATGCAACATCCCACCTTCCCCCACTCCTGCTTAACATTGTCTACCGTTCATATACAGAGTACTATGTAGCCACAATCACTTCCTCCGGCCTTCTTCCACTAGGCCCAGCCATGCCCTCTCCCATCGCTAAACCCACTTATTTCCGTTTATGTCTACAACACTGAAGTTTCCATGTTCTTCCACACATTACAATGTACTTACTACGTTGCCTTCGAACAGCTCTGCGAGTTTGCCAGGAGCAGAGCACGTCTCTTGGGCACGTGTCAGGAGCAGACGAAGACACTGCAGTCGCTGATTGCGCTCAATCAACTCAACAGCACTGTCCAGACTCTCCTGGTTCTTGATGGGGATGAAGATCTTGAGGGACAGTCACAGTTATATATTCACACATTAAGGGGCTTTGTAAATATAAAAAATCTACAATTTGACCAGTACAGTTCTCAAAAAAGTATTTTCCTATTTTTTTTAATACGAGTGGACCTTTGATCCACCCACATCCAAATTTTTGTATTACTGGAATTGTTTTATATTTATAAAGCCCCTAACTGTTCTTTTCTAAAACATCCCATTCTAAGCTAACTAGTTTATGTTTACATTATGTTCATTTCATTCATATTATATTTGTTTGGTCTGAAAACTTAAAAGTGTGGAATTTTTTTAAGAAAAGTACCAGTAGTGATTACTGATGTTGGGATTTTTAACATTTTATGAACATGCAGTAAATACCAAGCCACTTCTGAATGGAGGCTGCATTGTTGGTACAATTATGTCGGGGAGAATTGGAACCTTCCATCAAACCTCAAATAGGGAGTGGTGCAAGTCAATAAGTAGGTTGCAATACCTACACGTCACACTAAATGCACATATAATTTAGCTGCGCATTATCATGCGACACGGTGTCATCCAACGAACTGAAGTAAAAATCATTAGTGTAAACTTTTACCCATTATTGTATTTGTTCGCTACACATTCACTACTCAGACAGATTCTCACCTCTGCATTGGCCAAGGTGTAGTGTATAAGCAGCTCTTCACCGTAGTATTGTTTTATCTTGTCGACCAGGAGAGCATACTGCACAGGCCGCGAGACCTGCATGATTCTAAACACAACAAGAACAATACTGGTAAACCAAAACATAATTAACAACAAAATTGCTTTCTAATAAAACAGGGACTGTAAGACAACTGGCATCTAGACACCCTGGGCTTAGAATAAAGATAAACAAACTTAAACCATTAGTAACATAAAACCATTTAAGTTGTTTGTTAATTATCACGTTTGCATGGTATCTGTATGTCTAACCATGCATATGTACTGTTTTTATTTAAATGCTACCTAAATAACTGTGGTAAAACCAAGAAACAAAAAAATATATACATAACAACCACCCCACCCTCCTTTACTGACTCACCTTTTTTCACCTTGATATTCACATTTGATCCGGAGTTCCTAAAAAGTGAATTACACTATTTTACATAATATTGTTTAATGGTTGCGAGATAAAACAACTATTGCATGTGGCAACCTCACAGTCAATATGGCTGACTTGCTCAAACAGTTGAATAATAAAAACCAAACAAAAAGAACCAGAAAGACTCAGTTAACACTGCATCTGTGGCCAGCTGTAAATATGTTGTTTCCTCAGATGTAATCAGTATCTATATGCATGATCCTGCTGCTGCTAGATAAAAAACAATTAATTGCACATAATTAATATGCAGTACATATATATAGGGATAGAATTTAGCCTAAAATTAGCAGGGGCAAGTCGGAACCCCACTTTCCAAAATGTAGGGGTCTGCCACCAAAACTGGGGCCCAAAGCTGATTTCATGAAATAAGCCATAATATAAATTTGATATACTTCTGCTTGCAGTCTCCCATTTTAAAATGTGTTCCCATCTGGCATATACATATGTATATATATATATATATATATATATATATATATATATATATATATATATATATATATATATATATATATATATACGCTCAAGAATATTAACTGTTTAAAATGATATCCTTGATCGAATAACTAATAAAATAAAAAGTTATTTTGGCCAATTTCGTGGACATGAACAACCACGGACAATAATGAAATTATTATTTTTAAATTTCCCACTGGAAATTTGCCGTGGAGTTCTGAAATTCTTGCGACAGTATTACAAGTGAAATCAATAGTTAATAACTATGAAAGCTTAGAATAATTATTAACCACAAAACATCCAAGAATACAACACAAGACCCAAGCTCTGCAGCACACCAAAAAAAGGGGTCAAGCAGTTCATAATCGATAATCAGTTCCAGTTGTAAACAGTTGGATTGGTACACTGGGGAGCTATGGAGGATAAGCAAGTTTAAACAGGTGGGTTTTTAGTTTACGGCTAAATGTTGTTATATTTCCTACAGACTTAACACTAACAGGGAGTGAGTTCCACAGAGTCGGTGCAGTAGCTGAAAAAACTATTATTCCGACATTTGTCTTACCACTGGGAACAAAAGGTAGATTAGAATTAGTTGATCGAAGCTGTCTGGGCTCAACCATTGCTTAGCAACCATCTGTGCAGTTATTGGTATCTCCATAGTGTTTTCCCTGGCTGCCTGGCACATCATATTTCGCGATATAATCAGACAACTGCTCAATCACCTTATCCGTTTTTACCCAAAAAAAAGCGTGTTCAGAAAATCGCCATGTGCTCAGCTAGCTGCTCAAAATATATCGTGGCCACTGATTGGTTGCTTGGTTATCAGTCAGCCAATAAAAAACATTTCGTATTGTAAACATATTTCTTTCTTTTTGTCAAGTAGCATTGAACGACCAAATTAACTGTTGACCAATGAAGCTTAAGTTTTCTCAGCTCTCGTGTCAATTTCAATGGCGGCTGACAAAAGGGTTTACTGTACGGAGTACCGCAAACTTTTGCCTCTTATAAAATGAAGACATTACCAGTAAAGCCTTGTAGTGTGATTCATAAAATCAAGTAATTGATATATTAGTCAGAAATTCATGCAGTGTCTGTTGTCATAGAATGGGCACTTTAAAGTTGACATCGTGGTTGACACTGAAGTGTTGCTGTGGCGTACCTGCGAACCAGACGATATCTCATGTCCAACACGGCTCTGTCTTAGCCCGGCGGCCAGACCATCTTTGATGGTGTTAAAAACATCCTCTAGGTCATCTGAAACATGCTACCTCTTATAAAAAAAAGTTGAAAATCAAGATTTAATTACAACACCTGCTTCCACAATCACAATCAGGAATACATATGCACTAGGAAACTGAATAAACTTTTGGAATAAACAGCCCTGCATAATACACCTGTAACTAAGTAACATAGTGCAACTGTAGTTCGCTTGAAAATGAAAAGTGTAATTGTAAGTGAAACGAATAATTTAAACGTAAATTTATTTGATTTTATGCACTTGTTCTCACATCAAACATGCTTTGTAAATAAAAAATCAACTAATCTGAAACAATGGATAGGATTGACCCACCCATCTACTTCTCCATCCAATTTTTTTATTTTTAAATTGGAGGAACTACACATTTTCAACCACGAAAAAAACCTATAAAAATATAGTTTTCCAATTTGTTTGTTTTTATTCTGAATAGACCCTTGACCTACATACCACTTCCAATTTGTTTTGAATCATTGGAATTTATATATACAAATCCCCTAAATAGATAACCACTACAGATAAGAGTGGGCTACACATAGATGAGAGAATTGTTGGACTCTCGATAAGCCAATGGCTTCCTTGTCCACTTGCCATCAGGAACTTGTTGTTTGGGATGGCAATTTTGTTAAATCTTGTTGAAGCATTGTCTCACTACTGCTGCCACTAGTATCCTCATTACCCTGACTGACTGACTGAAACCATTCGAGTGTGTCAGGCTTCTTTGGCATGGCTCTACTTCTTGACCTGATAATGGTGTGCAATAGGCTTCATGTGTTGTGGTAGTAGTGGTATTTCACTTGACATGTACTAGGGTTGGGTTCAAGTACACGTAAATATATTTTGAAGTACAAGTACATCAAAACTTGTTAATTACAAATACACGTCCAAGTACATTTTATTCATAGTAATCAACAAAAAGACGACTATTCAGGGGCCTTTATTGACTTTAATAACATACTATGTTGTTATCACTTTAGACTTCAATTGAAATGTACTTGAAATGAACTTGATACATACTTGAAATGTGCTTGACATGTACTTGAGATATACTTACCACTTTCATTTTATTTGATCAAGTACATGTACTGTACTGGTAATTTCAAAACCCTAAGTACAAGTACCTAAGTACTTTATGTGACCCAACCCAGACATGTACTACAAGCCCTCGTTTTTTTATAATGCCTTTATACCATGTCATACAGAGTTCACAAATATAACGTGCTAACACTTCCATTAAGTCCATGTCTTCGGGGCAGGTAATATCTTGGGGTCACCAAGTAGCCAGACCGATTACTGTCAAGCCCTGATAACTTTCCCACGACTGCCTTATGTCACAGTTAAGGCCAGTGGTGCACTGTGTAACATTTCTATGAATAGATGTCACATGGTGTGACAAGTTGTTCTGAAAGGTTGTTATTAGAAGCAGTGGAGCAGAACGTGGCATCTATTCATAGAAATGTCACACACTGCGACACACCCAATTGGTTATGTTGGATCGGAAAATGTTGTTTTTCTACACAGGTCATGTCCACTGATAAACCTTTATTAGAGTTAATTGAAACCCTTATGTACCTGTATGCGATTAAAATCAATGGAATGTGCGCAGTAATGAACAAAGGTTATAGGTATAACATGTCATCGTCATTAATATAATTTAATGTCATAAAAAAAGCAAAGGCACCTACCCATTTAATAGTTCATGTTTTAGTCTCCACTTGTCTCTGTACACTGATGGGGGCAACCGCTGAAAGACAGGTGTACACCGCCTTACAAAACATTCACAAACTGTGGCGGGTTATTTGATATGCTCTGCTGAAGTTTTTTTTTCTTTCTGACAGTTCTGATGAAGGAGCTGGACCAACGAACAAGCAATGTAGAAGTATTTGACATGGTGCAAGCAGAAAGAAAACTGACGGGGGTTATCAAGCAGCAGAGACAGGAAAACTACTTAGAACATGTCACGAGAAGTGAAAGACTTTTTACAACAAAGAAAACCAATATTGGACAGACTGAAAGATGGACAATGTGAATAAAATGAAGTGAAAGACAGACAACCAGGCAGAATGAAGCTAAAGTAAACAAAGTGAAAGGGTCTGCCACATAGCGAAAGAAGAAGAATATTTTGAAGATCAAACATGATGACGCTTCAGATCTTCTAAGTGTCCCAACACAATGGGTGAATTCCAACTTTTTTATTTTTTAAGCATCCTCCCGATTTCAAATAAAACATTACTGTTTTTGTCGTATTTGATTTGACTCTTTAATTAACTTTCAGGTTTGTTATTATTTACATACGACTGTGCGATATAATTTTGATGAGTTATAAATGTAAATAAACTTTATAAAGCGCCAAAACCCTGAAAATCGGTTCACTTACAAATATTGACTTTTTGCAGGATGCCAGAAACAGATCGGAACTCTTGCAAAGTTCAGGTAACATACATTCAGTAGGGGGCACCCCCAACAAAACAAATCTTTAAACCTTGAAAAACTACACCATGAGATCCCATGATGGGGAAAATCTCCCTCTATTTGCCAACTTTGAAGGTGTGATGTTTACGCATGCACCTGAGTTACTTACTGCAAGAAACAGGGCCACTTGACTCAAATGACACCGATTGTTGACATCTACAGCAACATCAGTAGGCTCCAGCACGTATTTCGATTTCTGATATGAAAAAAATTGAATAAACAAATTAATTCAGGAATCAACAATATCCTAGAATACAAAACATTTCTGGGCCTATCAGCATATAGCTTCTGCACCCCCTCCCCAGTAAGGCTACAAACAGATCATGGAACACCAAACTAGAATAATTATTTTAGAAAAGAAAGGTAATGTAAAATAGCCTTTCTACAAGACAAAGAAATTGGCAGTAATAAAATAAAAAGGTACATTCTCATATAGCGCCGTGTCCAGTCCTTGGGACTATTAAAAGCACTTTACACTTCACCCCTGGCAGACCTGTTCGTTCCAATGCCATCTCGACTCCTCTGGAAAGCATACAGCCATGCTACAATCACTGCGTGAAGACTATTCATTCACACATCCACCACTGTCAATAGCCAGGTACTCATTTCTACACCTGACTGAACTGGAGCAATGTGGAGTGAACAAATTTGCCCAAGCATCGAAGTGGCAGCAAGAGGATTCAAACCCAAATTTTTCTTGACTGAGAGTCCGACGTCATAATCACTATGCCTCACATATCATGTATTGTATTATATTTTGTCCAGACTGTTTTGTAAATAAAAGCATAGCCACACATAAGAATATCTTCCAAAGCAAGAAGCTACAACGCACAGGTGGATAACAAAGCCATTGGCTTATCAAGAGTTTTGTTCATGTTTCTATGGCCACTCCTGTCAGATATATCTATCAATCCTGCTTTTAAACATATTTACAGTTATTTATGATACAGCCAGTAGGTAGTTATGTCAGTTACATAGTGCTCGTGTTCAATGTACTCAGATTTTACGAGTACATTACGAGTACATCCGAATACTTTTTCAATATGATATTGTGAAAAAATGTGTATTTCTTATCATAAAATCATTAACAACTACAATGATTTCAATAAGTATGGTAGCAAATTGTATTACCTGCATATGATTCAAATTTTTTTTAAATTTTATGTTGTTGCATGCATCTCAGCTGAGTTATATATGTATATATATATATGTTATATATATCATTAAAAGCACTTTTATTATGTAAATTCTATTGCAATAACCATAATATTAATAGCAACATAGTAGCCCATGATTTGTAATAATTATTATTGTTACATTTAGTAGATGTGGTTTAATTTTTACTTGGTAGTGATGAGTTTTCACAAATTCACACTGTGGATCAATTTTCTGTACATTGAATGCACTGAAGTTTCGCTTCAAAAGGCAACATCTTTTGATTCTTTTACCAGTCAGAAACCCCTAGTTCATATCCATAGCTGTACCAGTTACGAGTCCAGGCCACAATCCTTTTATTTGTTTAATTAAGCCAGGTAGTCCAGTAAGGGTCATTCATCAGCCATAAAATGCCTTTGTTGGCTCTCACAAGTGACAGTGCTAAGTACTGCTAGCTGAGTTTTCTTCTTCTGAAGTTTGGTGACTCAAGTCAGCTTGCACCAGTATTGTCTGGTGCCAATTTGTAGTGTGGTTAAAGTACAAAGGGGGTATTGAGCCCAGGACACTGGCAGGTGCTAATCTACTCTATCAACAAACATTAGTTGTGGACTTGTGGTCACTGCCAGCCACAATACGCCTTACAGTGTTTGCTTATTCATATTTCATATATATTCAATGGTTATATTTCTTTAGTTCTTTTCTCTTGTTATATTGTGCTATGAAATGTACTTTGAAAAGTAATTTCAATTTAAATACATTTTAACCCATATTTGAATGCACACCCTGAACATTTGCATGCAAATTGTACCTTTGAATGGAATGCAACCCCCAGTTTGGTCCCAAACATAAAGGTTTTTTACCTTTCCTCATAAAAATGTGTGGTCAACTGCCTTTGCATAGTCAGCTCTTCCTGAATTATATAAATTAATTCACCATGTCTATTTTTAAAATATGTTATTATTACTATACAGAGTTACTATAATATCATAGAAGATGCACTGGTACTCGTACTCATACTCAGCTTTGAGCAATGTACTCGTACTCATCATCATCAATGTACTCATACTCAGCTTTGAGCAATGTACTCGTACTCATCATCACCAATATACTCGTACTCATCATCACCAATGTACTCATACTCATCATCACCAATGTACTCATACTCGTACTTTACTCATGAAAATGTACTCGGCGCAAATGTTTGCAAGATTAATCAGTGTTATGTGTTTAGGAAGCCAGTGTACTGGCACAATTGTTACTCTAGAACTACCCCATCGCATTTCCGAGGATTTCACCTGAGTCAAGTAAAATAGTTGTTTTTGGTGATGGATTGTCGTACTGAACCCCCAAGAGTCAGCATAAGCAAACTCAGTCCGCCTTAACCATCAGATTGGTCAAACACAAGTACAAATAATAACAACGCCACCTTTTTATGTTCAAACGAAGATTGCAAATTGAAACAATGCCAACGTTATCTAGGTGAAGTGATGCCTTGCGGGATTTAAGCTGGCAATTTGAATGTGTTCATATGCATAGGGTCCTGGATTGTTTGACCCATGATGCTTTCGGCCTATGCCGATGGATGGTTCGGCCCACTTTGCCGATAACCACATTGCTATTGAATTCAGTTATGGTCGATTCGACCCACATCAGTAGCGGAATTGTATGTGGCTGAATTCTAAGAATAGTCGTTTCGGCCTGATTCGATCAAAAAAGAAATTATGACTGTGCACAGAAACAAACGCACACACGCTGATATTTTGTAATAATATATAATTATTATAGAGCAATATCCACCAAATAGCGGAAAGCACTTGACATTATAAAATAATGATCCAAACTTAAGTAATTAATATCTAAAGGAAATATCTATGAATATAATGTATAATTTGTTGTGTATGTATATAATATATTTTATATATATATTGCCATACCTATTTATTTGTATATAATTTATGTTTAATTAAAACAATTTATTTCTTAACGCATCTATGTGTTTTTCAAAAACTCTAATAATTTAGCGCATAACACTTCGCAAGTTGCATATAGTGAAGTTGGTCAAATTAGCAAAAATAATATTAAATAAGGTCCACGTAGCCCATTTCCCAGTTAGAATACGATAGTTGTTTCGGCCCATGAAGCCTGCTGCATACATGGTTGATTCAGCCCATGCAAACGAGAACACTTGCAAAAACTGTTGGTTCAGCCCATGGACCCAACTCTTTATGGGCCGAAACATCCAACACACTCTGCATACACTGTCACAGACACATACCGAATGTTAAATAAGGCAACACACGAATGCTGGGCAGTGAACAGTGAGGCTGTCATAGTTAAGTCAGAAAGTTGGAGAGGACTGAACGGCTATTTGAAATAGATATACGATTTGTGCCACAGATATACGATTTGCGCCAGTGGCAGCTAGTGTGGGCGATAATTTAACATACGATACACCTTAAATCGGCTTTACTTTTGTAGGCTTTACTTTCTGCTGTCATTATAGTTTATACACCAAACGTCTGACCAACAATGTGTATACGTTTACTTATTCCTTCAGTGAATTACTTACTGAATTTAAGCGATTTACAACTGGAGCAAGATTATGTAAGTGGAACAACGTAACTTCAGGCTCAAGTTCAACTTCAAGCGCTTTTTGGCCTGACTGAATTGGTAATTGCGATACAGTCGCGGATGCCTACTAGTGTTGATTTGAGAATTACAAGTCTGCGTGTGTTGAATTAAGCATTCCTAGATACGTAACACGTAGGTGTAGATTGTGAAATCCTGCTTGGAGACACCCCGCCCCTCCCCCATACCCTATTTCCTACCTAAACTCACCTCATCAGGTACTGGGTATGACGTCACAAAAATGCCATTGCATCTCTTCTGCCCTCTGCTGGTGCGTCGTCGCAGCTGTACTGATGTCGCCATCTACCGTATTGTTACACTTGCTGTCTTGTCTTGTCTTGTAGTAATACTGGCGAACACTCTTATGAAGTCAAACGGTCAGGGTTGGGTGCGCATGCTATTTAGTCATGTTTGTTTGGAACTAAGTGTGTGAGAGCTTGCTTAAATTGCTGGGTTCAGTTCACTATGTTACTTCCGGGTCTATGACGTTGGTGATTTTGAGTCGGTACCCCATTACGAAAATATGTGCAGACTTGTTGACAAGTTACGAAGTAGCCAAGACAAGTTATAAAAATGGACAACTCGAGTACGACTCAAGTCAGCCCCTACGACTCGAGTCAACAAGTTTGCATTTTTGCACCCTGAAACAATTGCTTTACTCACTTTTAGCATTGCCTTAAAATAATGAGAAAAATAATAGAGAACTGTCCGTTGTTACAACATACGTCCCAAATAGTGGTCAGACTATTAGTTCGCTGTACCAAGGAAAAATATGGATATGTGAAATATGTGCCTGGAACTACCTTAAATAGTAACTCCCATCAATTACTTCCTTCCAGCATGCTTAGCAGTCTTGCTTAACAAATATGTTATGTTTTTTGGAAGAAATCACTAAGTGGATAGACGTGGGATCGCCAGTAGATATTATCTACTTAGATTTTCAGAAAGCTTTTGACAAAGTGCCACATCAAAGATTACTACTTAAATTAAAAGCCCATGGTATCGGGGACAGCATAACTGACTGGATAGAACAATGGCTGACTGACAGAAGACAACGAGTTGTAGTAGATGGAGAAGTTTCAAATTGGAAATCGGTTTTGAGTGGGGTACTTCAAGGATCAGTATTAGGACCTATATTATTCTTAATTTATATCAATGACTTGGACGACAGTATAACAAGTAACGTACTGAAATTTGCGGATGACACAAAACTGTTTAGAAAGGTTAATACTGATGGTGATAAACAACATTTACAAAACGATCTAGACAGATTAGTGAAATGGTCTGAGAAATGGCAGATGTTGTTCAATTTTGGGAAATGTAAATGCCTACATACAGGACATAGGAACTTGAATGTAAACTATAAAATGGGAGATACTGTTCTGGGTACTACTGTAAAAGAAAAGGACTTGGGAGTTACAATAAGCGCTGATATGAAAGTTTCAGAGCAGTGTGGTATTGCAGCTTCAAAGGGTAATCAAATTCTTGGATTGATTGGAAGAAACATAACATACAAGGGAAAAAAGTTAATTATACCTCTTTATAAAGCAATAGTTAGACCTCATTTAGAATACTGTATACAAGCATGGAGACCATATCGTAAGAAAGATATAGATACGCTTGAACGCATACAAAGGAGAGCAACTAAAATGATTCCAGAACTGAAAGACCTTAGTTATGAAGAACGCCTGAAAGAATGTGGTTTAACAACTCTAGAGACAAGGAGGTTAAGAGGAGATCAGATTGAAGTTTTTAAGATATTGAATGGGTATGAAAATATTGATAGAAATATGTTTTTCTCACTCAAGAAGGATAGCAGAACTAGAGGACATGAGGTAAAATTAGTAAAGGATCAATGTAGATTGGACATCAGGAAGCACTCGTTCTCACAGAGGACAATAAATGAATGGAACAAATTGTCTACAGATTGTGTAACTGCTAGCAGCGTGAATATGTTTAAAAACAAGGTTGACACATATCTCAGGAGGGCGGGTTATAAGTAGATGAACATTGTTGGACTCTCGATAAGCCAATGGCTTCCTTGTCCACTTGCCATCTGGGCCTTTGGCTTGGATGGCAAATCTTGTTAAATCCTTGTTCCACCAGCCCACCTCGTTCAACTGTAACGACCTGAATTTAGCCACACATTATTTTTATTTTAAAATAACTTTTTTTCACGTTTTGCACCTAATGCATTCACACCACAAATTCCTATGGTAGTCGATGCAGGTGCTATATGGAGTATACTTTCACTCGGCTCCAAAATAATTACTATTTTTGGTAGTAATTACACCAGGTCGTCAATCATGGCTGGATATAGATACTGGTGAAAGCTAGGTCTGGATTTCTGAGGTCATTATCCTAGTCAATTGGGTGTAAATTAGACTGTGTACGTGTGTGCACATGTAGGACGCTATGAAGTGTGAGGAGTTCCTTGATGTTAGAACAAAATTGAAAGCTGATAATTTCAGTGCTTGAATTAATTTCAATGAAAAAACATAAGTATTGTGTCTCAGTTATACAAATTTTGCAAGAAAATAATAAGTTTCTTCCCTGGTTTTGCATATTCTGTCATTTCTCTACTCACAATACACTCAGTACAACTATACAGTATGCTAATATTTTATTCTGGCATATATATTCTGTGCAAGAAACTTCAGTAAAAATATGCCACCTTTTGTATACAAACCACCATTTCTTTTTGCAATCACAAACCTGTACATTTTTCAGACTGGTTATTTTCAGACCAACATACATTACAAACACTAGTGATAAACTATTTCCTGTCTATCAAACATGCTCACACATCTCAAAATCTAACCATCTCTGGTACCACAAAAAACATTTGATCCATCTAAAAAACGAAAACGCTAAAACTCTATTAAACTAACATTCAAATATAAAATGCAATTAAAATATGTTTCAAGAACAGCTGCCTGGAGTTGGGTTTTATCCCAGTCGGACACAATATTACATTACCAGATTCTTTCTCCTGGGCCGCACAGGACACTGTACAGTTATACATGAGCGATTTTTTTATCCAATTTGTCAGGCAACATTGTGTTACGCTATATAGTGCTGCAAAATCGGGCATGTAAACACCAGCTAAAGACTTATTAGTGACATCATTTTTGGTATGTTTATGTCTGGGGGAATTGGGCCTGTTCCTAATCTCGCAGACAGTTTGCGATGATTTTGAAGCAGCGACCAATCAGCGACTAACAACAGGTCCACCCACTTTCCATCATAGCTCAAATCGGGAGTGGTGAGAGTCAATCTGAGAGTCGCAGTGCCTAGACATGTCGTTCATCTAAGTATACACCATAGAATAGTCGAGTGTTATCATGCGACACAGGGTTAACCGACAGACTGGGGAAAAATCACTTGTGGAACCAGCATCTAGATATGAAACATGCAGACAACCACACACTGACAACCATTCTTACCAACACACTGACAACTTCTAGTCATTCTTACGAATACACTGTACAGCTAACAATACCCTGGCTGCGGTAGAGCCAATGGTACCCACATAGTGCCTGCAGTAAACTTTTACTTGCACTGTACAGGAGCAACAACTACCAACATTTTGTGCCTAACATACTGAACTTACCTAATTACAACAAAATCTTGACAATCCTGCTAATTGCTTATGCTAAAAGCAGTAGAACAATTCATGAATATACCAAATATATGCATAATTTGATGAGACTTCTGACCATGGAGACTGATAAACATTATGCAATATGTAATGGTCTACATATATATAATATATATATAAAATATGTATTATATATATATATATATATCACTACTAAGGTAACCCGCAGGATTTTTTGGGACTCTCCCAAGGTGACCATAATGGAGAGGTGGTTGTATTACTGAGGTGACTGTGAAGCAAGGTTCAACTCTATATAAGCAGATTTCTGGACTAAACAAACTAGCCTCAAGTGTAACCGCTCACAATTAATACCCAAACACTCGCTGGAAAAACAATTTCATGATTTCGTCAGGGACCTTTCCAAGAATTCACCAAGGTTAAATATTATGATATGGTACTGCAGATTGTAACAAAACAAATGCAAAACATGTTACAGCGTTCATACAGCAAACACAACAAGTAACTTGATAAACAACTTAGAAGCACTAGCTTATTCCATTCAACCACCAACAAACAAACAGTTCTAAATCCATAAGCTCAAGTTAGTGGGTGAAGTCGACATAGGCAATGCTCCAGGATATGCGGGAATAGCAGAGTAAAACAAATGCAGTCTAAAATCTCGCAAATTTGAAAATTATACAAGAATTGTGGCTAAAAGTTGACCCCACGGACACAGTTATCTTGTGAGATGACATATTTAGTTCGCATCTCCTGGGTATCAATGCTGCGTCCATCAAATGTTCCATCACCTCACCGGGACAGATAAGTGTACAGTGAAGGCATTGCAGAGTTCATAGATGTTGTTTACAGACTGTAAAAACATCAACATATACAAATCAGCTGAAAAGTACAACCTCCAAGTGTGAAGATAGCTTAATAACTTAGATTATAAAACCGGAATTTACAGTCATCTGTTCGACAAGCAGTCGGTGTATGGTCAAAGTTTACCAGTGATATGGGCCGACAAACAGCTGCACATAAAACTGTCTTTGCTGCAAGACTGTCAATGTCAGAGCAGCCACTGGTACATATAAATGCATTGTCATGAAAGGTGAGCCTGTCTTGGCAGTCAGGCCTACCAAAACTGGTGGACCAATACTGGGGGACTAGAACATTTCATCGGAGTCGGATTCGCCAAAGTTATACTTGACCGGTGCACGTGAACGCCCAGTGATGCGACTTGGCTGAGATGACGTAATGCTGTCATCGTCGAGGGCAAAGTCATCATCACTGTCAGAATCGTTAGCCTTCTTCTACAAACAGAAACTTCTTTTAGTAACAGTCCAGATGCCTGCATGTGTATGTGGGTCTGTGGGTGTTCTAACAATCTCAATTGTTTCAAGTTACGTAAACGGTTGCTAGACGTTACTGCCAGTATTATGTCAGTTTTGAGTTTGATACCAAGAAGCCATCGAGATATTGACTGGCAGCAACATGTGCTTTCTTTGACAGTCACTTTCAACCGTATGCCGTCGCAGAGTATATGCACATCTGTGTGCGTGCGTGCGTGCGTGCGTGCGTGCGTGCGTGCGTGCGTGCGTGCGTGCGTGCGTGTCACTATATGAATGCATTTACACGTGATGACTTACCCTCTTTCCAGCAGGTTTTACTGGGGAGAATTCTATGTCATCATCAGAATCCGAGAAGGCTGCCTTGCGAGACTTCTTCTTCGGACTACCTTTAGGTAACGCCTTGCTTGTGGCCTTTGCCTTCGGGGCTGCTTTCTTCTTAGCGGCTACTGGCTTCGCTTCTGCACAGGTGAATTAGTAAATGGATCAGCATGTCAGCTTTTGCTTTATATATTAAAATGTATTGAAAATGTTACGTATTTGAAAATAAAATGTCACCACTTACTGCGTCTTGATGCATGCACCATGATTAAAAATTCAAATCAATAACAAAATAATTAATATACACTTAATAAATGCACCGCATCATTAGTTGTCTGTAACAGACATTTATTAGTATTACACATTACTGTATATGTATACACTAGATACAAATCAATACAACTGGAACTAAAGTTGTTCTTTGTGTTACAATCTTGGCAGGTTTTCTATACAACAGTTTAGTGTTCAAACAACATATTCATAAGTAGTATTGTCACACATGCAATCATTTAGAGCAACAACGTCAACGGATAAATCAGAAAAAGAAATGGTCTTTACTTGTTTCTGTGCCGAAGAAGTCAGCATCGCCACCGCCAGAAATATTCTGTTGTGACGCCGGTGGACTGAAGTCACTAAACTGCAACAATAGACACGCACAATGGAACATGGAGGAAGGAGTCGTTATGGGGTAGCAGTGACTATCAGGGATAGTTTTACTACTGCAATAGTATCGCAATAGTTGTATAACAATTGCAATACTATTGCGATATATAACTATCATGATAGTACCACGGAAGGAATAGCGAGTAGTAAAAGAAGGCAGTCCCAACCCGTTGATGGGTGGAGCTATCGCGTACCTCTGGAGGCAGTTGAC
Organism: Lamellibrachia columna; assembly: GCA_963662155.1. NCBI lineage: Eukaryota > Metazoa > Annelida > Polychaeta > Sabellida > Siboglinidae > Lamellibrachia > Lamellibrachia columna. The sequence continues at coordinate 50,734,749 of OY759271.1, forward strand.
TAAAAATAAGGCATCCATGAATGATGCTGATCTAATCGACAGTTGTTGATGTTAGGTCAATAAATTATCCAATACAGTTGAATGTTTATTCTTTCATTACAGTGGCACAAGTAGCCATGCTGAATTGTTTTGCCAACTATCATTATTATTGATAGTTCAATGTACTATCAACTATAACAAATTGATCATTCAATTTACTATTGATAGTATTGCATTGTCACATAGTCTATTGCAATGCATCGATAGTTCGATGTGGTGTTACACCCCTATTATGGGATATCAGCCTAAGCGGGACGACCAGTGCTAATACGACAATACACTGTTAATGCCGATGCTCAGCCAGTCACAACTGCCACTAATTTTGCATAAAACAGCCAAACTATTTTAAGATAATTTTTACAGAGAAATCCTGCAGCTCTCGTTACGTCCAGTTTCTTCCTTAGTAACATTTTAAATGTGGCTGACCAAAAATATACCCGAAAGCTGTTGATGTGCTTCGGAGTATGTTGGCCAACCTTTTCAAGCTTCCTCAACTTACCCAAATAAGTTTTCAGTAGTCAATATTTCTAGCCTCAAAACTTTTGACAACAACCAACCGGTTTCTTCTGCTAATTAGTGAACCATTTAAATAATTTTTCCTACCACTCACATTTGAAAGCACCACCACATACAAACATATGTGAATATGTTCAATATTGAGGGCAGCTTATCAGCTTCAATCTCAGAAGTATTGATACCCACCCAAAAGTGACTGGTCGTAGTGCATGACCATACAGCAGTTTCATCAAACAAAACATACACAAACCTTCACATCGTCATCATCTTCGTCTGAGCTGTAGACCTGGAACTTCTTCGGTTTGCTTATTTTCTTTATAGGGCTGCTACCAAAGACATCCTCTTCTTCCGATATAGCTATTACTCGCTTCTTAGGCTTTGCTTTGGGAATCACTGAAACAAAAAATTATTTCTGTGCTTGCTGCATCCAGAACTAATATCCTGTGATGTACCTTAGGTGATAAAAAATAAAGATGTGAACTACGTATAATAATAATGTATTTATAAAGCCGCTAATTCCCACTTTGTAGATCAATGCACTGTACAACATATAAAGAAATTATGTATATATCTATATATAAAAAGCTAAAACTTTTAATATTAGTTGCAAATCAAAAGTGAACCATAACGAATAGATAAAATTATTTTAAAAACAAAAATAAATAAGTAAATCGGTATGCCTATTATGTGAATCATCAGAATGGAGTTCGACCACAAAAGATAAACTTTTTTAAATGTTGCTAAAAATATAATGTATTTTAAAGAATTATCTAAAATATTCAACAACTTATCCTTAATTGTGACTACACCTATTTCTCCATGACATGATCAGCCAACAAAACATAAGAGCCTCAGAATACCTGTCTCAGACTTGATGCCTTTGATGCGACTGAACAAGGACATGGTCTCCTCCCCCTTCAGGTCGCCATCTTCAGTGTTGTCGTCTATCATGGTGAAGAGACTGTCAGCAGACTCCGACTCTTTCTGCACACACACCACATAATTTACTCACAATTCAAAGATAATCACATCTATGATAATCTGCACTTTCAGTCGGTGCAAAAAATATCTTAACGGTGTAACCCTTTTTAAAAAAATATACAACCATCACATTTCAGTTGATGAACAAGCATACTTTTGTACAATATTTGCATTTAAAAAATGAAGCAATGTACAAACCAACGCCTTCTTCTTCTTGGCTGCGTTGGATGCCTTCACGCGAGCTAGTATAGCCGAGTCGACCTGTGGTACGATACGGGTGGCGCAGTCAGAGGGCGCCACCTCGGAGAGTATCTGCTTGCGAGGCTTAGCCCGACCCTTGGCAGTCTTTGTTGTCTGTGATATGATCAGCTTTTCATCATCCCGCTGTTGCTGCTCAACAATCTACACAAACCCAAAGATACGAGTTACTCAAATGTCTGGGCTGTTAAATGTCAAGAGACAAAAACATTGTACAATTCCATCCTCATTTGAAGACCTATTTAGCCTTGCTTACTCTCCTTAGCTCCCCAGCGTATACAATTTTAATATTGCTTACCACTTACTATTATATTATAAAAGAAATAATATGATGGATTACTATAAAAGAATACACTTACCTAATATCCCTAGGGTCATTTCATACATTTCAGAACATACACATGTTGCGTCTATTCACCACTGATACGAATACACAACTGGTTCATGCACCAACCACAAATTCAAAACATTTTGTTTCGCCATTTCATTATTACAAACACTAACTACAAACACTAACTACACTACCAGCCAAAAACCAATTCAGGTGTTTCGCTGAAATGGTCTAAAACAGTAACAAGAATACCCCAGCTTTTAAACACACGACGACTGAAAACAATTCTTTTTACAAAATGAACATGCCAACTCACATCGAGCTGTTCGAGGAAGCCTTCGAGGTCCTCCCGCCATAGGTCGGGTGGCATCATCTTGCGCAACTTGACGAGTTCCTTCGCCTTCGCATCTCGCTGCTTCAATAACTCGTCCTTCTTCTCCTTGGTCAGGTACCACAGCATCATGTTGAGCAGGTAATTGTAGTCTGGCCCCGACTGAGTCTCAGACTCATCGCTCGCCTGGGTGTCCTCCTGGCTGTCAGTCTGAAGACACGACAACGACGTTGACATATACACAAGACACAGTGAAATATGACATGACACTGAAAGCTTGGTTTTGATACACATCTGTCTTGTATTCAGTGTCATGCAACATGACATCCATGTCGACACAAGACAGTGCAGCTGACACAATGAAACATGACACCAACAGTCAACTCGTTGTCACCATCATTATGTTCTAACACGTCACCAGGGTTGACACAAACAAATAAGACAGTACAGCCAATACAATGACACAACATGACTCACTGCTTGACATCAACAGCTTAATTTCAAAACATCACTTCTACTTAATACTAGTTCCATTTACCCATACACGCACGCACGCACGCACGCACGCACGCACGCACGCACGCACGCACGCACGCACGCACGCACAATGCTGTTGCTCCAGAATATATCACATAGCCATGTTTTCCTATACTTGGATCCATGCAGAGACCACACAGGTACACAAGGTCCACCAGGGGATGCAACATTACCTCCAACTTCTCCTGAGATTCCTTCCACGCTTTGATGGGGTCCGAGTCGTAGCCTCGCTGAACCAGTGTCTGAATCATTTCCTTCTTCCGCTTGTTCTCTGAAACACGCCCGCAAGTGAGAACACAACGCAACAACACAACTATTATAGGAATAGGTTGGTCGTGAAATGTCATATTTCAATAACTATCACATCTTAAAAAATTTTCATCCCATCTTGACCCAACTTCCAGTGCATGTACTTATGAAATAATAATGTAACATAATAATCAATTTGAATGACAGTAACCATGGTAACCATAGCAAATGCCAAAAACCAAACCTTAGCAAAGCTGCCTTTGCAGGAACAAATTGAATTGATACACCTAATTTTTATTTTATTCTAACAAATAATATATTAAGTTGTGCAATTAAGTAGTTTGGCTGAATAATTGGAACTACTTTTAATAAAAATGTAATTTTTAACATTATCTTAAATTTTTTAGATCACATTTTATCAAAAGTATTTGTCATTATTAACCATTTCAGTACTACAGCCCTGATCTGCTGTGACCACTGAATACTGCATTCCTAGTGAATATGCAAGAAAATCGACTGCATCACTTCAAGTCAAGATTTCAGCAACAAAAATGCATTTTATGAATAGGAATATTATACATATTATGAAAGTACGATAATCATCGAGTAGAATAAAATATCATTTTACATTTTGTCGTCATGGTAACCAGCAATCCAAGATGGCTGCCACAATTTCAACATTTTTGCAGTTGCTGAACGCAGTTGTATGCCAATCTACATATTTAATGTAAAATACTCATGTTGATCATGCTAAAGGAGTGTACTGTGATATAAAATACAATATAAAATACATTTTGTGGAGTATGAGAAAGTGAAAAACAAGTTATTTATCTGTATTTTAAACATATATGACAGAAGTGTTCATTTGTATATTTGCTAACACATTCATCGCTATTGGACCAATTCCAATCAAACTTTGCATGTTGACGGATTCACAGACATCTTTTGCTTCTAACAAAAATGAAACTACGCATCATCCAGCATTGATAGTACAGTGCGCAGCTCATCCTCAGCGTTTACACCGTCACATTCACCATCACTGACGTCCGAGTAGCCATCGAAAATACTCCCGCTGTCTGTATCCGTTTTGCCTCCAGCTCGGTCGCTAAGTTCGCCAATATCATTGTTTTTTCGATCGTCAACATTCGACAAAGATTCGTCGCTAAAACTATCAAATAATCTGTCCAAAACACACAGCGGTGAATCGTCAGTTGAAGTAATGCTGTCCGCCATTGTGGCCATAACAGATTTTGATAATCCATCATTAAAAAACACAAAAATCTCCGTGAAATGATATTGAGCGATAATAAATGATTGCCGCTACTGAATACTGAATAATTCATTCACCATGACAACCGTATATAACAAGTGGCTCCACTTAGTGGATAATTATGAGTAAAAGTGATTTAAATGGTGAACGTAGCCAATGCCGGAATTCCGGCCTGTCATACTGTAGCGTCACACACCGCGAGGCCGGAATTCCAGCCTGTCGTACTGAAATGGTTGAAATTTGTCATTAACGAACGTTATGACATCAGTTCTAACCACCTTAATCTGATAATCTATCCACCTCTGCCAAAAACCGTACTCGTATCACTGAACAGGTTAGAATACATACCAATGACAATCACGCCATCAACTTTCTCGCAGATGAAGCGTGCCTGGTTCTCTAGCTTGAGTGACTCAGCCGTGAGTATGCCCTCCATGTAGTCCTTGCGGCGCTGGTAGTACTCCAGACGCAGCGTGTAGAACTCGTGGAAGATGTCACTTACATTGGCGTACCGCTTGATACAGCCGTTGCCATCAAACAACACCTGCACAAACATACCCACTGTCAGGACGCAGCCAAATCAACAAACTGCAAGGTTGAAAAGAAAACATGTGGACAGAGCAAGAGGGCGGCCGAGAAAGTGGTGGATTGATGGTGGTACAGAGACGCTAAGAAAACACAAGCTCACACCCACCTTGGCCAAGTTCGACTTACTGACCAACACTGACCAGTGGTCAGTGAATAAAACCTGTGAAGCATGCATAGTATTTGCATACATGTACATCTGACTAATCTAAGCCGAACATGAATTAGCCAACGCAAGTTGTTTCACGGTGGCGGTAAGTGTGAGATGCTACATGCCCATCGGCATACAGCCTTTAACATCCCTAAATGTAATATTAATAACACTATTACAGATCAGTATACCAGCTCAAACAGAAAATAATTGTATATTATGAAACAAAAATTATACAAAGAAGATGAAAGCAATAAGGGGAAATGCTCTTCTTGTTTCCTATGGTTGCCATGTCAACCAGAGCTTCCACTGACTGCAGACTGTTGGTTGGTCGGTGTGACGTCAGAATGTGTTTGGCTTATGCTGGTCATGACCACTGGCCGGTGTCGGTCGGTAAGTCGAACTTGACCCTTGCTGTGGAGTGAAGGATGCATCTCCCGCGGCACTTCACAGCAACATTGGAGGTATAAGTAAAGTGAAAGTAAAACATTATCCAAGTCTAAGATCAGTAGTTCTGTCTGAGACAACACAGTCGTGTTTCTAATAATGTGTACCATAGAGTTGATGGAGAGCAGCGTCTGCAGCTTGAAGACTTTGTGCAGACCCTCGGTCTCTGCTTTCCTCAGGGCTTCTTTAGACATCTGAATGACAAACTTGACCGTTGTGTCTGTGTGATACTCCTTGTAATCCCTGTGTCAACGACAACATGCTTGCTTCAGATCATTCATCCACGAGGAAGTACAATCATACAGAAGAAACTTACCCATCAGACTGGCGGGTTCATCTGAAATCTCTCACATGGAATAACCAGTATCAAACCCGAGATTTCACTGGATTTTACCAAACATTTACATACTACACCAATACTTTACAACATGCAGACAGAAAATGAAGTCTTAGTGTAAACTTTCATCTTATACCAATACCAGTCTAGGCTAGTGCTGCTGGTGGCCATTTGGGCCATAGGCCACATGGCATCGGATTTGGCTAAACAAAAGTTACTCATTTGAACCAATTTGGCAACCAGCATTTTTTTAAAAGCATGCACAATACATGAACGTTTGTTGTTTTCTTGTACATAACATTAAAAAAAATTGGTTAAAGCAATTGTATTTGAAAAAAAAAATCGGGGCTTTAGCCAAAATGGCTAAACAATTTACAATCAGAACTAGCCCAGTCAATGTTTTGAAAAATGGAACTTGTGGTGCAGGAATTTTATATGAAAGCACAAAATGTAAACAAAGGATCATGAATTTGACAGCACTAACACTGCCTACGTACGTAATGGTTGCCGGGACCTTGTCTGTGCCCTGCAACATTGGCTCAAGAACGTTCTCCTTGTATGCCTGCGTCCATGTGCGTATTGGCAACTCTGTGATCTCGATTGACTGTTCATCAAGGATTGCCACCTCGCCGTAGACAACGTAGCGCTGATCGTCCACATACTGTATCGTGCCATGGAAGTTCTTGAACCAGGGCAGCTGTAACAAGTAGTGCTGTGTTAGTTGACCAGTCCATATATTTCACTATAATTTTGTTTTAACCAGTTCAGTAACAAATAACCTGTGTTGACTGGAAACGTTTACCACAGGGGATGTCACTGGTTAACTCACTTGCAAGTTGACCGTATATAAAATAATGCAAGGGTGAAAATAATCCTTGCAGCCTTTAAACAAAAACACTTCCAATGAATATTCTGAAAACTCAGGGTACCATTCTAGTTGAGTGCATAAGCAAAATTCAACTCTTAAAAATCGATTTCACTTATAATCGAAACATAAGTGTGGTTGAAATGATGGCTGATGCAACGTATTTCCAACCACTTTGTGACAACATTTCAGTGTATGCCCAATTGTGTCCACCGTGGAACTTATGGAAATTTTGCCCCTAGAAGCCTATGGTGGATTTTATGAGCACATTAGTGAAACTTATTTTGAAAATGCTTTTTAACATGAGATTCAGTTTTATGATGGATAAGGAGCTCTTTATCTTAGTGTAAAAAGCCCCAGATCTCCAAGGTACACCTACAAACAACCCTAATACGAAACCAAGACAACGGCCGCAACTTACCATGGGCTCTGGGTCATTTCCATCGAGCATCCGTTTGATGTTGGCCACAATCTCCCGTGGATTGTAGTTGGGGATCTTGGTACTCCAGCCTGTTCCGATGCCTTCGGCACCATTCACAAGCACCATTGGAATGATGGGAATGTACCACTCGGGCTCGATGCGCTGGTTGTCGTCTCTCATGTATTTCAAGACTGGATCGTCATGGACGCTGAACAAGTGTCGTGCCAGCGTGCTGCAAAATAGGCAGTTAACATTTATAAAACATTCCTCTTGCAAACTGAATAAAGTCACCGTTTTATTTCACTCAACATACATAATGTGACAACATTGATACATACATACGTACATACTTACGTAAAGAGTATTCATTAATAGAGGGAGTTGTTCCGTTTGAATGGAAAGAAGCAAACATCATACCATTATTTAAAAAGGGTTCGAGAAATAAGTCAGAGAATTACAGACCAGTTAGTTTAACGTCAGTGATTTGTAAATTATTAGAAAGGTTAATGAAAGACCATATGGTGGACTTCCTCGTTAAGCATAAATTATTAAATTCATCTCAACATGGATCCCTTAAAGCGAGGTCATGCTTAACAAATATGTTATGTTTTTTGGAAGAAATCACTAAGTGGATAGACGTGGGATCGCCAGTAGATATTATCTACTTAGATTTTCAGAAAGCTTTTGACAAAGTGCCACATCAAAGATTACTACTTAAATTAAAAGCCCATGGTATCGGGGATAGCATAACTGACTGGATAGAACAATGGCTGACTGACAGAAGACAACGAGTTGTAGTAGATGGAGAAGTTTCAAATTGGAAATCGGTTTTGAGTGGGGTACCTCAAGGATCAGTGTTAGGACCTATATTATTCTTAACATATATCAATGACTTGGACGACAGTATAACAAGTAACGTACTGAAATTTGCAGATGACACAAAACTGTTTAGTAAGGTTAATACTGATGGTGATAAACAATATTTACAAAACGATCTAGACAGATTAGTGAAATGGTCTGAGAAATGGCAGATGTTGTTCAATTTTGGGAAATGTAAATGCCTACATACAGGACATGGGAATTTGAATGTAAACTATAAAATGGGAGATACTTTTCTGGGTACTACTGTAAAAGAAAAGGACTTAGGAGTTACAATAAGCGCCGATATGAAAGTTTCAGAGCAGTGTGGTATTGCAGCTTCAAAGGGTAATCAAATTCTTGGATTGATTAGAAGAAACATAACATACAAGGGAAAAAAGTTAATTATACCTCTTTATAAAGCAATAGTTAGACCTCATTTAGAATACTGTATACAAGCATGGAGACCATATCGTAAGAAGGATATAGATACGCTTGAACGCATACAAAGGAGAGCAACTAAAATGATTCCAGAACTGAGAGACCTTAGTTATGAAGAACGCCTGAAAGAATGTGGTTTAACAACTCTAGAGACAAGGAGGTTAAGAGGAGATCAGATTGAAGTTTTTAAGATATTGAATGGGTATGAAAATATTGATAGAAATATGTTTTTCACACTCAAGAAGGATAGCAGAACTAGAGGACATGAGGTAAAATTAGTAAAGGATCAATGTAGATTGGACATCAGGAAGCACTCGTTCTCACAGGAGACAATAAATGAATGGAACAAATTGTCTGCAGATTGTGTAACTGCTAGCAGCGTGAATATGTTTAAAACAAGGTTGACACATATCTCAGGAGGGGGGTTATAAGTAGATGAACATTGTTGGACTCTCGATAAGCCAATGGCTTCCTTGTCCAATTGCCATCTGGGCCTTTGGCTTGGATGGCAAATCTTGTTAAATCTTGTTAAACAAAGAAGTCAACAGACATTGCCCATTCTCTGTTAGAACCATCTTTCACATGTTTCCTAAAATAATATAGTTTGCTAGTGAATATATAACATTTCGTATTTAATTTTCACATGCATAATAGTTTTAGCAAATTAGAAGTTGTGGACTATGTTGTGCCATCTTGTACACGATGACCGCATCGTAACAAACAAGTATTTCCTTCGTAGTTGCACGCCCTTTCAATTATGAAATCCTAACTGCATCCCTGTGCTGGATAGAGCATATTGAATACGTGTGTAACATGAGTGAAGAAACCAGAAGATGGTACCTCAAGAGAGTGAAGATGTAACGGGGGCTGGCAGCGTCCCGGCCTCCGTGCAGACGAGTACCAAACTGACCGCGCGGCTGCAGCAGGTTCACGTTGTTGCTGCCGACGAAGTTCTGCGCCAGATTCACGATTGTACCCATCAGAGATTGCTGTAATTGACAAGCAGGACTATTAAAATTCCCTTCTCAATTCATTTAACTCATCACGAATCAGGTTGGTTGATGGTCAAATATGTAGTGTGTGATTAGTCATATGCACAGTGAATAGTCTTATATTATAGTATAGAGCCACTTTTCCCACAATTTTTTTACTGGACATAAAAAATAATTTTTTTTAAATATAATTTAAGTTTGTCTGTTGTTTTCATCAAAATTAAGCAACAAATTTTAACCGAGCCAGCGTGTCACAATAGATACTAGGTTGGCTTGATGTTTTTTGCGAAATGTGACACGTGAAAAAATCATGTTGAGGAGGGAGTCGAAGCAGCAGTGTCACTGCCAGAATTTACCTCTCCGTGATGATAGGCAGACAGCTCAGCCACACTGCCAGCCAGCTGAGCCACCTTCACTTCTTTCACCAGGTTCCTCTTGAAGCAAGCAAACAGCACCTTCCTCTGACCGGGCTTGAAGCCTGCACAAACGTAAACAATACACTAGTCCATATATCACTCTACAAAACTAAACCTCCACAACAAAATTTTTAATTTTTTCGCATCCATGGAGCTGAGCCACAGCTTATTACTAAATTAACACCGCTCATATTCAACACGTGTCACCAATTATGGTTTTTCCTCAAATGATGATCAGATAAACTTTCAACAATATTACTTATATCTTGTTTATACAATAATTTTTGGCCAAGTTCTGACAAAAAAACATACAATATTGGTACGCCTAACAGCCTGTCACTGTATCGTCACACTATGTCATGTAGTGTCCTAGTTTTTTCTGGAGAACACTGTATCAAAAAGAACAACCAGTATCTTGAAGAAGACAAACTGTAGCTGAGATACTATCTCATGTGGAACAAGCCTCCAGTGTTACTGCTATAGTTGCCTTATGTGCCATTGTGTACGTGCGATAGAGTACGCACCATCAACAAGCGAAGGGATTGAACGCTCATTGTCCATATTGCTGAAGAGGATGAGTTCACGGTTGACAAACTCATTGTAGGAGATGTGTTTGACATCCTTCCCATACAGATACAGCTGATGACAGACAGATGGCAATCAGTTCATAGCCTGCACTCAGAACTAACAGCACATCACCTACTCCAACACTCTCAAAAAATATAACATACACAAACAAATATATAGCGCCATATTCACCCATGCCTTATGGTGTTTTATATCATGCTTTCACTCAAAGTAAACATGTTTAATAGTTATATTTGTAAACAAAACAAATATATAGCGCCATATTCACCCATGCCTTATGGTGTTTTATATCATGCTTTCACTCAAAGTAAACATGTTTAAGAGTTATATTTGTAAACAAAACAAATATATAGCGCCATATTCACCCATGCCTTATGGTGTTTTATATCATGCTTTCACTCAAAGTAAACATGTTTAAGAGTTATATTTATAAACAAAACAAATATATAGCGCCATATTCACCCATGCCTTATGGTGTTTTATATCATGCTTTCACTCAAAGTAAACATGTTTAAGAGTTATATTTGTAAACAAAACAATAAATGTAAAGCATACAAATTTAATAAATGCAAACCTATATAAAATGTTCAGCATGGAACATTTAAACTTTATAAAACAACGGTACATATTAGACAGAATTAAAAACGACCTTTCAACATTCAAAGTATTTCTGCATATTTCTGCTTAAATAAGAATCACTTGAAAGCAGTGATGCTATTATCAAAATGTAGTACAGGTCATGTAGACAGATAGATACCTCAGGAAGTGCCAGTTGGGCCCGTCTCTTTCTCTCTTCCATCCAGTTAGTGAGCCACTGCTTGCGCTCCTCGATCTTCTTCTTGCTGAAGGCCTGCCAGTAGACACAGTCAACATGAGGGTTGCGCAATATTAACCGTCATATGCATACCTGGGATAATTTTATAACCCAATTCCTTCCTTTTTGTAGTAATTTTCTAGTATTATCAAAGAGCCTTTTATTGATAAGAGGTGAGACTTGCCCATTTGTTGTAATCCGACCACCTGCAGCACCTCTGGTGTCCAGCTGTACTAAACCAGGGCATCTAATCCACTGATAGCTATTCCACGAAAGAAAGGTGGAGAGATTTACGCTGCTATAGGCTGTCATAATAATGTTACAACAGCAATGTGTCCATGTTCCGATTCCCGAAGAATGTCCAAAGGTAAGATTTATGAAACATGCCATTAGAAATGAAGTAATAAAACAACTGCCAACAACTGTCTGTGAACTACACACCGGAGCTTCACGTCTGAAGAGAACAGGCGACAAACCGCTCGCCTAAATATGCCAAATTAATTTAGACGAGTGATTTGTTAGTTGTTTTTTATTACTGTGTGATGGCGCCACCATTTCCCATTCAGATTCTGTCATTGTTGCCATGAAATTTTAATTGGTACTTTGCGCTATGTCTTTTGTACAATGAAATAAATGTTTACTTTAGTAAACCCCATTCATTGCAATTGGTGAAACGGTAGGCATAGGCGTAGCCTAGCCAAAGCCAGTGCTGTAGCAGTGTGCTGTGCCTGTGGGCGTTGGCCACAACACAGCACTGCCACTGGTTTCATGTGTGACTTCGCTTAGGCGGTTTGAAAATTGCAATTGAGATTCACAAATATGCCATGTATAAGAATCAGATGAATAGAAAGTGAAAGCTGCTACTTCTGTGCAGATTAGTAAGTCTGCTAAGCAAGCTAAAGTTGAGAGAATACTGTCTGAGTTACAACAGTATCTCCCCAAGTCTACTGTGGATTTCATTAGAGGTCAGATAATGAGATCTCAACGCATGAAAACAGGAGTTCATTGGACAATTTCGGATCAAATGTTGGCATTGATCATATTTTATCACAGCCGTAAGGCACATAAGATTATTGGAAGGCTTTCTGCTATGCCGTCATAGCGTACTCTGCAGAGAGCTTTGCAAAAATGTAACATCGCTCCTGTTTTCACTGACAGCTTGTGTAGTGCACTAAAGATGAAAGTAAATGCAATGTTAGAGCTAGACAAACAGTGCGTTTGGGTTTTTGATGAAATGTCTTCAAAGACTGGCCTAACATACAATGCACAAACTGATAGCATAGAGGGCTTTGAAAACCTGGGTAGTGTAGGAACAACAAAATATGTAGCAAACTATGCACTTGCATTTATGGTGTGTGGACTAGCTTTACAGTTGATGCCATGTACAATTTGTGTTGACTGTGTCAACTGGTGTTTACCTTGGATGTGGTATATGTACATCACAAACTGATTTGGTTATCTGACTTATGTGTACATCATTATGTACATTATTAACTTTTGGTTTTGCAATAAAGCTCTTTTACAACATAACTTATGTTCTTACTTCAACAAATAAGCTATGGGATCCATGGTCACTAGCATTGTAAGTTTCCTACTGTGCACATAAATTAAGCATTTTTGTAATTGTTTTCATTTTATTCAGTCTTTTCTAAATGTACTGTTAGTTAGATATTTATGTAATTAGTTATTTACTGTTAGTTGCTATTAGTTTGTGTTACTCATAAAAAGTGATATATATGATTTGTTTACAACCGGTTTGTAAAAAATCTAGGCTACAGCCATTTACATTTGCAGCTTTGAATGCAGTTGGCCACCAGATGGCGCCTCAAATAAGCAATTACCATTGAAATAATAGGGAGTGTCACCTCTTGTCAATATTACACTTTTTGGTACTATTCTCAACTGTATATCATTCCATTTATTTGTTTCCTAGTATATTTAGTTTAATAACTGTATAAAAAAAGCAATTTAGATATAATAGTACAAACTTATGTTATTAGGATTTGGGGTATTCTTGTCGTAAGTATGCAATAAATGTGTACTCCATTATATTTGCAGTATAAACTTCAATGTATAGTTACTGTTGAACACCACAGAACACATCTAGAGCATTGACAATGCATAACATGTCAAATTTACAAAGATCATATTTCAGTTTCCATGGTTTGTAGATGGCTACACAGCCCAGGGTACAGAATTACCCCAGGTTGTCATTAATAGAACTTTTTTATTATTCAATGTTGGATCGTGATCTGTTAGTGCCACAAGTGTAAGCGGGGTATAAATGTCACTGATGGTTTTCACCAATGTGCAAATTCTAATTATATCTTGCTTTTCCAACAAAAAGTAATTGGGGTACAAATTTACCATAGTTAACCCTATTTTGTGTATAGCGTACACGAGGGTTAAACATGACGCTTCTGCATGTCAACAGGCCAACGACGAAAATTCCTCACTGCATTACAATGCAGTAATACAGCCAGTATCATATATAAGCAGTTTTATCAGACTGCACCAAACTATGAAAAAATAAGGGTGCAAGTCTTCCTGAATGATCTTTGACGATTCGTAGTTTAAATGGAAACATTTCATTTAAATATATAGAACCTTATTTACTTTACAATGTTGAGCTGGTCTGTGTATAATTCTGAAGCTAAACACATGAACTCACAAGCACAATGGAAGCATCGTCTTCAGCCCCGGCATACTTGAATGGGATGCGGTGTCGGGCCATATCACTGAAGTACTCCTTCGCCTCCTTCGAAGTAGAAGTACCCAAACCTGGAACAGGGGAGAGAGACTATTACTGAAATGGCATAGCAAGTAGCACTCTTTGATAGCTGCATTGCAGGATGCAATCCAACCAGTGGTTAGATAAATATGTACAAAGTGGCATTTTATTGGACTTGGTTGCAAATATGTTCGATGGTAATTCATTACTGTTTAAAATGGTCAATTCTAAACTGATAGACAATGCACCCTGGCACAGTTCAACTACTGGGGAAAAGGTTTTATCATGTAAATTCATAAGGATCTGAAATGTCATGAATGTGGTATATTCCAACCTGCCAGATGACTCGATTGAACATCACACTCTTTAATAAAAACATTCCCCAAGATGGTTGCCACACAATGGATGGACAAGACACATTCAAGGATTAGTTTTGTAGTATTTCACTCTCCACAGGACAAACCACATTCAATGTGTGTCACGTCTAAGTAATTACCTTTGTAGTACTTCACTCTCCACAGGACAAACCACATTCAATGTGTGTCACGTCTAAGTAATTACCTTTGTAGTACTTCACTCTCCACAGGACAAACCACATTCAATGTGTGTCACGTCTAAGTAATTACCTTTGTAGTACCTCACTCTCCACAGGACAAACCACATTCAATGTGTGTCACGTCTAAGTAATTACCTTTGTAGTACTTCACTCTCCACAGGACAAACCACATTCAATGTGTGTCACGTCTAAGTAATTACCTTTGTAGTACTTCACTCTCCACAGGACAAACCACATTCAATGTGTGTCACGTCTAAGTAATTACCTTTGTAGTACTTCACTCTCCACAGGACAAACCACATTCAATGTGTGTCACGTCTAAGTAATTACCTTTGTAGTACTTCACTCTCCACAGGACAAACCACATTCAATGTGTGTCACGTCTAAGTAATTACCTTTGTAGTACTTCACTCTCCACAGGACAAACCACATTCAATGTGTGTCACGTCTAAGTAATTACCTTTGTAGTACTTCAATCTCCACAGGACAAACCACATTCAATGTGTGTCACGTCTAAGTAATTACCTTTGTAGTACTTCACTCTCCACAGGACAAACCACATTCAATGTGTGTCACGTCTAAGTAATTACCTTTGTAGTACCTCACTCTCCACAGGACAAACCACATTCAATGTGTGTCACGTCTAAGTAATTACCTTTGTAGTACCTCACTCTCCACAGGACAAACCACATTCAATGTGTGTCACGTCTAAGTAATTACCTTTGTAGTACTTCACTCTCCACAGGACAAACCACATTCAATGTGTGTCACGTCTAAGTAATTACCTTTGTAGTACTTCACTCTCCACAGGACAAACCACATTCAATGTGTGTCACGTCTAAGTAATTACCTTTGTAGTACCTCACTCTCCACAGGACAAACCACATTCAATGTGTGTCACGTCTAAGTAATTACCTTTGTAGTACCTCACTCTCCACAGGACAAACCACATTCAATGTGTGTCACGTCTAAGTAATTACCTTTGTAGTACTTCACTCTCCACAGGACAAACCACATTCAATGTGTGTCACGTCTAAGTAATTACCTTTGTAGTACTTCACTCTCCACAGGACAAACCACATTCAATGTGTGTCACGTCTAAGTAATTACCTTTGTAGTACCTCACTCTCCACAGGACAAACCACATTCAATGTGTGTCACGTCTAAGTGATTAGCTTTGTAGTATTTCACTCTCCACAGGACGTGGCACATTCAATGTGCATCATGTCTAAGTGATTACCTTTGTAGTACTTCACTCTCCACGTATGTCACGTCCAAGTGATTACCTTTGTAGTACTTCACTCTCCACAGGACACAGCACATTCAATGTGCGTCATGTCTAAGTGATTACCTTTGTAGTACTTCACTCTCCACTTATGTCACGTTCTAGTGATTACCTTTGTAGTACTTCACTCTCCACGTATGCCAGTTGTTAGTCTGTTCTTTCCATTCTTCAAACTCGGGCAGACTGTAGAACGACTTCTCAACTTTATTCTTGGTCACCTACCACGAAAAACCAATTTAAAATATCAACCAAACGAGCATAATCATCCATTTCTCTCAGGATAGACATTCCTCAAACACACCAAGTGATAGTTTCTTCGCATCTATGATAAAAAGATTAGAATTCTTTATAGCCAAACATTATTTCATGCAATTCATTAAGACAAATTTATGAACAGACTCTTTTACCATCTGAAATACTAAGCTGACAAAGCCATCATGGATGTGTCCAAACGATATTATGTCAGTAAAACTAGATACATAACAGACACAGACCACAATAAATCATCTGGACTACTTGTCATTGTTATTCACAAGACGTTCTTAGGCAGAGGAGTATTTGTTTAAAAAGCACAAGTTAGAATTGTCACCGTACCCAATACAAATGATGTGCTTACTTGAAATTTAATAATGAATGCCTTTTAGCCATTAGATGGGCAACTAGGTGTGCAGGTCATGAATCACTAATAACCAATAGTATGGATGATACATGACAATTAACCATCAGACAAGGAACTGCATCACTGCAAGCACTAACACACACCTTAATGATTGGCGTGATGAACTCCTCTATAAAGTTCTGCTGCAGCAGCTGGGGCCAGTTGTGATGGAAGAAGTTGATGAGGAGTCCCTTGATGTGGGAGCCGTCCTGATCCTGATCTGTCATGATCATGATGCGGCCGTAGCGCAGCGTCTTCAGAGACTCGATCGTTGTGTACTTCTCCTTGTAGCGCAGGCCGATGATCTTGATCATGTTGTTGATCTCTGCGTTCTCCATGATCTGTGTCCAAAGGTAAACACACATGTGACAGTCTGACAGATCATGTTGTTGATCTCTGCATTCTCCATGATCTGTGTCCAAAGGCAAACACACGTGACACAGATCATGTTGTTGATCTCTGCATTTTCCATGTTCTACGTCGAAAGGCAAGCACACGTGACACGGCACACAGATTTAAAGCCACATTGATGGCAACGTCAACCGATGATCTATATAACTTGATTGTCTCCAGGACATCTTCCACTGGATGACAGTAAATTAACACTAAATACGGATAAAACAGAATTTCTCATCATTGGTGAACAGAAGCAGCATGGCAAAATTTAATGTCCCCCCCCTATCCTGGACCAGAATTTCAGACCGACAGCCTCAGCACGGAATTTAGGAATTACCCATGACAACAATTTTACTTTTAGGCAACATATCTCTCAATTGTCAGCTCTAGTTTCTTCGCATCGCAATTGTTAGCTCCTCAGCACACCATCACTGCTGACGATTCAGAATTGAATTTGGATTAAGATTTGCCTAACACTTTGGTATTGGTGCACTGCTGAACTTGGTTTTTTGAGGATTCTGACGCTATAGAAGTCTTCTTTATTGTATTGTATAAACATCTTGCTACTCTTTACCTGCATTTTCTAAAAACATGGCATTGGAGAAAGATTGCATCAATGTAATCATTATAAAGGTTCAAAATAAGGGGGGTATAAAAATATTGGATTTATGTACAAATGGTTTGAATTCACCCATTTTTATATGGTATTGCAGCAGATTTGCAATGCTTAACTAATACTCATCACATCTGATTGAATTATGAAGGCACACTGAGTACCAAACACTTGAATGTAAATTTCTAAATAGATTGCCAACATAAGCTTTTTTAAAATCTTATTATTTTGAGTGGGGCAAGTCAATAACATTGTTCAAAAGTAATTACATATACATAGCATTGACATTTCAATAACTTTGATTTTGTCTACCATACTTTGCTTTTGCCTACTCTACTAGATCAAGTTATGTGATGAAGGTTACCAATGGCAGCTGAAATGTTGACTAAGTTAATCTCAATAGTTGTAATTAGAAGCAAATGTGTGACTCCATTAATATGACAGCCCATTCAAACCATTTTCAGACTTGCCTACATGGGGACAATAAAAGGAGTCATAAAAATTTCTAATATAGGCCCAGTTTGTTGAAGATGCATACACTCTGTTAGCTGTACAAAATTTGCAATGATTTGGTTCTGCCTGTCTCACTGCCGCAACAAACGTTCTGCACAATCCTCATCTCAGAGCCAACACATCACATTACACAAATGTGACACCCAAAACAAACTCGGGGTCAATTACAATGTAACTGAAATATCAATTCCAATTCTGGAATTGTAATTAGTGTTTCGTTTTTAAAAGCAATTGGAATTGGGGAAAATTATTCGCTAGAAATAATCAATAAAATATCACTTGTTGCATATATCATAATTATTTAACATAACATCCCATAATATGCAAAAATTAAATAAAGCTGCTCTACAATAGTTGTTATTGTTTGGCGTTGAGTAAGCCTATGGTTGCCCTGTTCATATATTGTTATTTCATGTGGAACTGATATTTTTAATTTGTATTTTTTGAGGTGGAATTAGTATGTAATTTGAATTGACATAATGTAATTAACCACAAGCCTGCAAAGAAACAGTTTCGATGCACACTAAGTCATCTCTAAATACCCACCTGTTTGTGTGACGCCTCACGCACATTCAGCACTTTACCCCTCAATGGGAAGACGCCGTAGTGGTCCCGCCCAATGACACTGAGGCCGGCGATGGCCAGCGACTTGGCCGAGTCTCCCTCGGTCAAGATCAGCGTGCAGTCCAGCGAGTTCCTCGTGCCGGCGTTGTTAGCATCATCCAACTTGGGGATTCCCTTGAGCTTCGAGTGCTTCGTGCTCGCACACTTCTTGTTCATCTTCTCCTGCGCCTTGAACCGCATCCATGTGAGCACAGACTCCACCACACCACACTTGCTCGCCTGTAGGGAACGGAAATGAGGCGATTACACCACAAATATAGCATAATAAATTACGATTGTGATTATTGTTACTATGTATGAGTACGATTACAAGTACATTTACTTAGAAAATGAATGTAAACAATTATGATTGCATGTAATCATTGTATCGTCGTCAATACAATAGGTACAATCTCTTGAGGGTTTGGGATGCGCTGCTTGTGAGCTATTAGTGATGTTACCAGGGTGGACAGACAACAAAATATCAAGATCAGAGAAGACACCTTTACCCCTGAATCTATCACAGATGTCATCAGACACAGAAGACTTGTTTGGGCATGTCTGCCGTATGCAAAGAGAGAACATCGTTAGGCAAGCGTACAAACAAGACTTCAAAGGACAGCAGAAGAGAGGAAGACCACTGAAGAGGTAGTGACCAGGTCAGGAATGATACTGGGCTCCCACTATTGACAACAGAACGACATACCATAAACAGAACAGAATGGAGAGGTGCAACTTCCCAGTGGACAGCAAGGGGTCACTATGGCTTATGCTTTTACAATCATGATTACATTTAAGACTATAATTGACATAATTAAATAAATAAAATCCCTCGTGTTATAATTGTCACCAATGTTATTCAAGACAAAACCAAAAACAATACTAAAATACAGTGACTGTTTTTAGATAAAAAAAATTGAAAATAGTCAGCAGGTATTGTAGTTGGGACCTAGGCAACAGGAAAATTGTACTTGTGATTGTAATCATGACTATGATTACTTTGGCAATGTAATCAAGTACAACTATGATTACTTGGCCTTTCTGACCATTGTAACCGAGTACGAGTATGATTATTAAAAAATTATCACACATCGATTACTGCGTACAATTTCTCCATCTCTGGCAGCAGCACAGACTGCGTTAGGAAGTACAAATGTACACTAATGGTTCATCATAAATTTGATTTTATCATTTGTCTCATTTCAGAATCATTTTACAAAAAATCTAACTGATCTAAGGCTCGTTTGTGCAAATTTTTTATTGAGTTTTTATGAAATCATCAGACAAACCAAACAAAATCTATATACAATAACACGAGGCTATTCACACTTTTGCAAGCCACCCGATCTAACGATTTAACGATTAAAGTCAATTCTTTCGATGATTTCAACAAAAGTATGTATTCTTGTTATGAAATAAGCAACACAAGTCAAAAGTAGCTGTTAGAGAGATTTGAAATAGGTCAAAGATGACATTTATTATTGGAAAGTGGACTGCTTATTATGCAGTCACTTTTGGAACAACGATATTAGGAATGTGAGTTCTACTACGCAAACCAGATACGATGCTGAACCCATGATATACAGCCTCGTCCAAAACTGAAGGATTCCTAGAGCCCACATATTAACTTACATACACCATATCTAAATCGTCCCTATGTGGTAAAAGAATTAAAACCAATATGAATATAAACGTTTTTATTTTTTACAGTTGTTCTTAACCATCTGATAATAATATATTTGATCATAAAGTTAATATGAGATGAATTTCAACATTTTAATGTACATAAAGAATGTCAACAAATTTTGCCAGCCAATTTCCAGACTCCCACATCGAAATTCACAGTAAGTCAAATCAGTTACCTCAGCTATTGAGTCTCACAGAGATACAGACATATAACTAAATTAATGAGTTTTTTAATGCAATAAAGAATAAACCCTGATTAAATACAGAAATCTTCATAACCACTCCACCTGTAGAATGAACTTTTCCGTCAGCTGACACTTTGATCCAAAGCTCTTTGCCTGAAGAGTCATGTTTTCTTTCGTCTGCGAGTCAAACGTTGGGTTCTCAATGAGGCAGTTCACGAAGACCCACATGTGCTGTCGAACCTGCAACCAGAGCCACAACGTGCATTAAGACGAGACAGGTCTACACCTCCAACACATGCAACCAGAGCCACAACATGCAATAAGACGAGACAGGTCTACACCTCCAACACATCTAACCAGAGCCACAACATGCAGTAAGACAAGACAGGTCTACACCTCCAACACATCTAACCAGAGCCACAACATGCAGTAAGACGAGACAGGTCTACACCTCCAACACATGCGACCAGAGCCACAACATGCAGTAAGACGAGACAGGTCTACACCTCCAACACATGCAACCAGAGCCACAACATGCAGTAAGACGAGACAGGTCTACACCTCCAACACATGCAACCAGAGCCACAACATGCAGTAAGACGAGACAGGTCTACACCTCCAACACATGCAACCAGAGCCACAACATGCAATAAGACGAGACAGGTCTACACCTCCAACACATCTAACCAGAGCCACAACATGCAGTAAGACGAGACAGGTCTACACCTCCAACACATGCAACCAGAGCCGCAACATGCAGTAAGACGAGACAGGTCTACACCTCCAACACATGCAACCAGAGCCACAACATGCAATAAGACGAGACAGGTCTACACCTCCAACACATCTAACCAGAGCCGCAACATGCAGTAAGACAAGACAGGTCTACACCTCCAACACATGCAACCAGAGCCACAACATGCAGTCAGACAAGACAGGTCTACACCTCCAACACATCTAACCAGAGCCGCAACATGCAGTAAGACAAGACAGGTCTACACCTCCAACACATCTAACCAGAGCCACAACATGCAGTAAGACAAGACAGGTCTACACCTCCAACTCATGCAACCAGAGCCACAACATGCAGTAAGACAAGACAGGTCTACACCTCCAACACATCTAACCAGAGCCGCAACATGCAGTAAGACAAGACAGGTCTACACCTCCAACACATGCGACCAGAGCCACAACATGCAGTAACATGAAACAGGTCTACACCTCCAACACATCTAACCAGAGCCACAACATGCAGTAAGACAAGACAGGTCTACACCTCCAACACATCTAACCAGAGCCGCAACATGCAGTAAGACAAGACAGGTCTACACCTCCAACACATGCAACCAGAGCCACAACATGCAGTAAGACGAGACAGGTCTACACCTCCAACACATGCAACCAGAGCCACAACATGCAGTAAGACGAGACAGGTCTACACCTCCAACACATGCGACCAGAGCCACAACATGCAGTAAGACGAGACAGGTCTACACCTCCAACACATCTAACCAGAGCCACAACATGCAGTAAGACGAGACAGGTCTACACCTCCAACACATGCAACCAGAGCCAAAACATGCAGTAAGACGAGACAGGTCTACACCTCCAACACATGCGACCAGAGCCACAACATGCAGTAAGACGAGACAGGTCTACACCTCCAACACATCTAACCAGAGCCACAACATGCAGTAAGACGAGACAGGTCTACACCTCCAACACATGCGACCAGAGCCACAACATGCAGTAAGACGAGACAGGTCTACACCTCCAACACATCTAACCAGAGCCACAACATGCAGTAAGACAAGACAGGTCTACACCTCCAACACATGCGACCAGAGCCAAAACATGCAGTAAGACGAGACAGGTCTACACCTCCAACACATGCGACCAGAGCCACAACATGCAGTAAGACAAGACAGGTCTACACCTCCAACACATGCAACCAGAGCCACAACATGCAGTAAGACGAGACAGGTCTACACCTCCAACACATGCAACCAGAGCCACAACATGCAGTAAGACAAGACAGGTCTACACCTCCAACACATGCAACCAGAGCCACAACATGCAGTAAGACGAGACAGGTCTACACCTCCAACACATGCAACCAGAGCCACAACATGCAATAAGACGAGACAGGTCTACACCTCCAACACATGCAACCAGAGCCACAACATGCAATAAGACGAGACAGGTCTACACCTCCAACACATGCAACCAGAGCCACAACATGCAGTAAGACGAGACAGGTCTACACCTCCAACACATGCAACCAGAGCCACAACATGCAGTAAGACGAGACAGGTCTACACCCCCAACACATGCGACCAGAGCCACAACATGCAGTAAGACGAGACAGGTCTACACCTCCAACACATGCGACCAGAGCCACAACATGCAATAAGACAAGACAGGTCTACACCTCCAACACATGCAACCAGAGCCACAACATGCAGTAAGACAAGACAGGTCTACACCTCCAACACATGCAACCAGAGCCACAACATGCAGTAAGACGAGACAGGTCTACACCTCCAACACATGCAACCAGAGCCACAACAGTAAGTAAGACAAGACAGGTCTACACCTCCAACACATGCGACCAGAGCCACAACATGCAGTAAGACAAGACAGGTCTACACCTCCAACACATGCGACCAGAGCCACAACATGCAGTAAGACAAGACAGGTCTACACCTCCAACACATGCAACCAGAGCCACAACATGCAGTAAGACGAGACAGGTCTACACCTCCAACACATGCGACCAGAGCCCCAACAGTAAGTAAGACAAGACAGGTCTACACCTCCAACACATGCGACCAGAGCCACAACATGCAGTAAGACAAGACAGGTCTACACCTCCAACACATGCGACCAGAGCCACAACATGCAGTAAGACAAGACAGGTCTACACCTCCAACACATGCGACCAGAGCCACAACAGTAAGTAAGACAAGACAGGTCTACACCTCCAACACTTACAACCAGAGCCACAACATGCAGTAAGACGAGACAGGTCTATACCTCCAACATATGCAATCAGTGGCATCAGTTTCTACACAACACAGTTCTATGTTGAAGCACTGATACCGGGGCAAAATTCGATTTGCCGACTAAGACCGACCAGTGGTCAGTGAACAAAACCAACCTATGACGTGTAAAGCATGCATACATGTCCTAATCTAAGCCAAACGAGAATTAGTCAATGCTGGTTGTTTCACAGTGGCGGCAAGTGTGACATGCAACATATATATCAGCATACAGCGTTTAACATCTCTAAATGTAATATCAATAATACTAATATCGATCACTACACAAGCAGAAACAGAAAATGATTGTATATTATGAAACAAATATGATACAAAGAAGATGACTGCAATATGGAGAAATGCTCTTCATGTGTCCTATGACACTGTTTTGGTTGATGTTGAACAGAGCTTCCACCGCCTGCAGGCAGTGGCAACCAGGTCAGACAGAATGCGTTTGGCTTACATTGGTCGCTACTAGAGTAACCACTGGTGCTTGGTTGGTCAGTCAGTAAGTTGAACTCGGCCCTAGTGTGAACATGAGACATGATGCCAAGGGAGAACATGTACTGCAAGAAGCCCTAGACAGCTTCGATCATCAGATCTGTTCCACTAAGAAAGCAAGAGAAAATGTCCAGGAACAAACCTCTGTCAAAAGAGGCTACTAGAAAAATTGCTCACAAAACAGATGCTGTGGGGTATGTAAACACAATGGAAATGTAGAAGACTACACAAACACAGGGGGGGCAGCCGTAGCCTAGTGGTTAAGGTGTTGGACTCTAAATTCGAGGGTTGTGAGTTTCGTTTTCGAAGCTTAGGCAATTTCGTTTACCCTACTTTGCCTCAGTCTACTCAGCTGCAAATGAGTACACTGTTTGGAAGGTACCTGCGATGGACTAGTGTCCCGTCCAGGAGAGTCAGTATAACTGCACTCTAAGTTGCTTCGCACTACAGAAACCAGGTTTAAGCACTGGCCATATAAGCCTTCATGGCTTCCTAAGGCGTAATGCCTGGGGGATGACTTTTACACAAACTACAAAGAGGCACTCAACCTAGCTACAACTGAAATTAGAAAATTCAAAAGAACCTCTGAACAAAACTTGGCAGGTAATATGAAAAATGCCAGCAAGAGTTTCTATGATAATGTAAGGAGTAAACAGAAAGTTTGAGATATGGTCGGACAACTGAAAAACAACAGTGGAAACATAATTTCAGACAGGTTTCAAATGGCAGAGGTCCTGAATGAAATTACAGCAAAGAAAATTAAGTAGATGAAAGATAATAAATCACCTGGAGTTGATGGGATAACACCAAAACTGCTTAATTAAATTGTAGACAAAATTAGTACGCCACTTGCAAAAGTGTTTAAGATGGAATAGTTCCATCAGAACGGAAAGAAGTAAACGTTACGCCATTATTTAAGAAGTCAGAAAATTCCAGACCAGTGAGTTCATCAGTTGTATGCAAATTATTAGAAATGTTAATTAGAGACCACATGGTGGAATTCCTTGTAAAACATAAATCAATAAATACATCTCAACATAGGTTAAAAGCAAGGCCATGTATAACCAATCTCTTGTTTTTTTTTGGAAGAAATTACAAAGCAGGTAGATGATGGGTCACCAGTGAATGTTGTCTACCTAGATGTTCAGAAAACTTTCGATAATATGCCATATTAAAGATTGTTTTTGGTAGATGACATATCTAGCAAAGTACTGAAATTTGCAGATGACACAAAAGTATACTGAAAGGTTCAAAATGATACAGATAAACAAAGTTTACCGGATGATCTAGATAAATTGGTTAAATGGTAAAAAAAAGGCAAATGTTATTGAATTTTGGGAAGTGTAAATGCATACACATGGAAATATGGACGAAGAATATAAAATGGGGGATGCTATACTAGGTAGAATCACAAAAGAAAAGTAACATTTAGTGCCGACATGAAAGAAAGTTTCAGAGCAATGTCGGATTGCTGCTTCAAAGAGTAATCAAATTATAAGGCTAATTAGGATAAGCGGAAAAGCTTATTGTACCCCTTATGCGGCGATAGTTAGGCCGCATTTGGAATATTGTTTACAAGCATGGAGGCCATATCGAAAGGACATATATAAGCTGGAAAGAATACAACAAAGATTAACTAAAATTACCAGAAATGAGACATTAGTTATAAAAGCCACTTATTAGAATGTGGTTTGACAACACTAGAGACTAGAAGACTAAGATGAGACAAAATATGAGTGCTTAAAATAGTGAATGATTATGAGGATATCGATAGAAATGTTTTTCACTGAATCTTCAGACTAAAAGGCAGTAGAACCAGAGGATACAAAGCCACATTAATTAAGGAACAGTGCATGTTGGACATAAGAAAGTACTCATTCTCACAGAGGGTGATAAATGAATGGAACAAACTGACAAATGATTGTGTTAATGCTAACAGTGTATGTTCAAAAATAAAATTTACAGATACCTGATAAGGTTGGGCTATACGAAGATTATAAAATTGTTGGACTCTCAATAAACCAATGGCTTCCTTGTCAACTTACCATCTAGAACTTGTAGTTTTGGATGGCAATCTTGTTAAATCGTGCTGAATCTAGTCATGGTATACTTCTTGTTACTATAATCGAAACAGAGATTCTCGGTTGCTGCACCAACTCTTTGGAATCCACTCCCTATCAGTGTTAGGTGAAGTCCTACGGACTGGCTACAACACTATATAAGAACTGACCTCTTTCTACAGTACTATAAGGCCGACGTACTATGTATAAGACAAAGATAAGACATAAACAACTCTGGTAACACTACCAACCGTATATGTATGCACACTTGTTGAATCAGAGCCTCACCTGGAACGGCTTGATTTGCAGACCACTCTTCTTCTCCTTCTTCTTCACGACTTCAATCAGTTTGGACGTCAGCTGGTCGGAGATGTAGTCCACGTGGCGCCCTCCCTTCATGAAATACAGAAAGGTGCATGTCTCACAGCCACCACGTGGTGCAAACACTATGGCAGGTGCAAACACTATGGCAGGTGTAAACACTATGGCAGGTGCAAACACTATGGCAGGTGTAAAATTCAAGGCAACTTAAAAAACAAAGCAACAGATATCGGCAGTAAATGACAGCAGGGGTCGGCTGTCATGTAAAACAAGCAGATGAGATGACAGATGCCTTCTCAGTAACCATTGACTGTAGCTTAACAATAGCCAGCCCCTAGCCGTAATGTGGCTTGAATACACAGAATATCACGATCAGCTACTGAAACACGTATAAGTTATCAAGCATTACGAATCACAGTTACTTAGCTTTATACACAAATTTCACTGGACGTGGTCACTATATATGGATGAGTGCACAAGCACTGCAGCTATAAAAAAACGGACTTCATAAATAGTTTAATAAATATTTCAAGATTACAGGTTTTGACGAGTGCAAAGCATCATATTCTTTGTTTCAAATCTGTATATTTTCCGGCATGAAGATATTGATTATACAGAGTTGGACATAGCATCAGGAACACACATCCCACATTATCAGCAATTTCACAGCCTACACCACAAGACAATACGCAAAATAAACTAGAACATTATTAAAGTTTACTTTCCATCGTTGTGTTAACTTTGGAAGAAGCTATTTTCAAATTGTCATACCTACCTTTGTGGTGGCGATGCTGTTGACAAAGCTGACTTGTTGGAAGCCCTTGTCACTGAGAGCCAGCGCCACTTCCCATCGATCATTAACAGCTTCACTGACCACCTTCAGTGGCTGGTCAGCTTCGTCCATCTTCCCCTTCACGTACATACCCACGTACTCACGGAAGTTTTTTACCTGCAAGAAACATCATAGTTCGGTGACATAGTTGTTATTGGTTATTCATTATTTTCCATTCATATCCCAATATTCACATCGTTATACAATACAATATGAAAACTTGTATCACACCAAAATCCTTGGAACCTAGGCTCAGAGGCACATCAATACCAAAGGGTTTGACAATCTCAAAATCGGTATAACATTTTAAAGTTGTCAACAGATGGATGAATACGTCAAGGAGCTAAGGAGGGTAAGCAAGATTACAAAAGACTTCAGATTTCCTGTTGACCAAGTGCTAACAGGCAGTGAATTCCAAATAGTTGGTGCAGCAAAAAGAAAGTTTCAACTACAAAAAGTAGATCAAACCTATCTAAGGCCTTCTTGCTGGTGTAAGCAGTGCAAGTAAATATGTTGTTTGCTTCAATGAAAGTGCCTGAGAGATAAAGGTGCAGATCTTAAAAATAATACAATGTCAGACAATGCAGAGATTTCAGAAGTTGGTGCTAAGTAAATCTGCAAGCATATCTATCCAAGCCCCGGGTTAAAAACCCAGCATATATACATTATATATATTATTTTTACTTGATAGGACTATTAAAAAAAATCATGTACTACATTTAAGAATGATAATTGTTGGTATGGTTTTTATATAATTGTAAGTTATCACTGCATGTAAGTAAAGTGCCTGAGAGCAATCTTGATTGATCAGGCGTTATACAAATACTTTTATTTTTATTATCACATCATGAGAGCATCAACCCACTGACCCAGTTAGATACATACAAACACACACTGAACTTACAGGAAGCTTCTTGCCATTCAGGAATATGCGGACACCTCGCGAGCATGCAGCAATGTCATAAGCACGCCTCTTGAACAGATCGACGATGTCTTTGTCCAGAGTCTCCATGCCAAACTTAGCCAAATCTGGGTAGAAACTGATGGCTGTGTAGTCTTCGCCTTTCGATTGACCAATCTTGGGCTCGCCGGCATTCGACATGTTGTTGGACCAGGACTGAATAATGCAAGGAAAGGAAAGGAAAGGCTACGTAGTGAAACTAGAAGTAACAGCACTCTTTCATTCAATCATTAAAACCAATATGCAACATATACAATACTATTGTTATGAACGTTTTTACATTTAATAAGTTGTCACTGAATTCAGATCAACTAATGCCATAAACATGTTAATCAAACACTATTTTTCATATATTTTTATGTG
This sequence comes from Lamellibrachia columna, assembly GCA_963662155.1. Lineage (NCBI taxonomy): Eukaryota > Metazoa > Annelida > Polychaeta > Sabellida > Siboglinidae > Lamellibrachia > Lamellibrachia columna. The sequence goes on from OY759271.1 coordinate 50,763,481, forward strand.
AGCATTTGTTCACCCAACCCATCTGTGCATCTCCAGTACCAATGATAAAGTAAAGTGCTATTTTAATGCATATTATGATTATTATCATTCCACATTTACTAGTTTCACAACATGCCATGTTTGTATTAAAATGCATCTTCCAGCTTTCCTTATTTGCATTAATAATTGTCAAGATCCAGCATTACTGATTTAAGATTTGACAAAGACCTGGCATACTCACTTGGCAGAATGACTTCCCAAATTGCGAACACTGCGTCTCCACCACAAACTTGGTGCTGAATACGTTGCACAACTTAGCTCCGTAACCGTTGCGTCCACCTGAATGACAAAAAGCATTTGTATATTACTACCAAATATCAAATACATAAAGTTCTTACGCTGTCCAGGTTGATGGTAGTTACAGGAATGTTCAGTTAGAGGGTCATCAATTTGTGTCGGTGACAATCACAGTGGCAAAATAGCAACTGCTTCACAACTTGAAGGTTAGGAAGCCAACATGTGGCCTGCAACAGTCGGACATAATATCTCAATTTGTGATGCCAAATCTTTAAAAACATCACCAACAGATGGCAGCACTGATGGAGCGGAGTCATTCAACAACCCACCTGTCACTTTCTTCTCCGTGTCATCAAAGTTGCTTGACGTCAGCAGGTGGCCAAATATCATTGTTGGCACAAACATCTGTTCCCCCTTGTGAATGACAACAGGAATCCCCTTGCCGTTGTTCCAGATCTTTATTTTGTTCTGCTCCCTGCCAGAGAATACACAAACAACGTCTGAGATTCATATCAAACAAGGAGTGCCCTTTGAGCTCACATTAAATCTCCCTCCTCAAATCATTTAACCCATCGTGAATCAGGTTTGCACATTTTTTTTAAATCATCAAGACTTCGCTTTGATCGTTATCAGGTAACTTGTGAAAGTGTAAACAGCCTTATGACATAGTCTATAGAGGTGGAACTACTTTTGCCATTTTTGCAGAATTTCAACTGGGCCCAGTTGAAAATTTTTCTGGCCGATGATTTCATCAAAATTAAAAACTATATTTGCACAAACAAGCTAGCATGTCATAGTGGACACTGGATGAGTTTCCGTTTTTGTGAAAAGATGATTTTAAAATGAGACAAGCGTATATAATTGAATTGATAAAGGACCTTTAACCTTTATTTAAAAAACATATATTGTGCAATTGTGCCAAACATTCTGAATACACAAGGACCGATTGATGGTCTAATTTATTACATTTTAGAATCCTTATGCATCAACTCACCAGCCCAATCAAATGGACATAAATATACATACTGCCACACAAATGTTGCACATCAATACTAACTAACAGCAACTATCAAACTGCCATTTCAGCAAAACCTCAAGCATGAATAAAGTATTAATTTTTACTAAGTCATTATTAATTTTCCATAATAATGTAAGGCATAGTTTGAAGGTATGTTCTTGTATAGCGCGGTATCCAGTCCTTTGGACTGCTCAACATGCTTTACACTTTACTCCCTGGCAGACCTGTTCATTCCGTCATCAACTTGACTTCTCTGGGAAAAATGCACCCACACTGCAATTACTTTACTGCACAAAGACTATTCATTCACATATCCACCACAGCCAGGTAATCATTTATACAGCCGAGTGAACTGTCTGTAGCCAGGTAATCATTTATACAGCCGAGTGAACTGTCTGTAGCCAGGCAATCATTTATACAGCCGAGTGAACTGTCTGTAGCCAGGTAATCATTTATACAGCCGAGTGAACTGTCTGTAGCCAGGTAATCATTTATACAGCCGAGTGAACTGTCTGTAGCCAGGTAATCATTTATACAGCCGAGTGAACTGTCTGTAGCCAGGTAATCATTTATACAGCCGAGTGAACTGTCTGTAGCCAGGTAATCATTTATACAGCCGAGTGAACTGTCTGTAGCCAGGTAATCATTTATACAGCCGAGTGAACTGTCTGTAGCCAGGTAATCATTTATACAGCCGAGTGAACTGTCTGTAGCCAGGTAATCATTTATACAGCCGAGTGAACTGTCTGTAGCCAGGTAATCATTTATACAGCCGAGTGAACTGTCTGTAGCCAGGTAATCATTTATACAGCTGAGTGAACTGTCTGTAGCCAGGTAATCATTTATACAGCCGAGTGAACTGTCTGTAGCCAGGTAATCATTTATACAGCCGAGTGAACTGGAGCAACGTCGAGTGAAAGAAATTGCCTAAGCTTTGAAACGACAGCAGAACTCGAACCCAGATTCTCTTGACTGAGAGTCCAATGTTCTAACCACACCGCCACTGTGCCCCCTGGTATGGTTGTGATGCGTCACTGACCAGTTGTAACTTGTGTAGAACCACCAACACTTACGGAACGATGTCAACTTTGATGCAGCTCATGTTTTTATCTCTCTGTTTGTTGTCGGATGCATTCACTGAAAAATTATGTCAATCTGATGAGACACTTCCAATGCAACCTTTACCATATATATATATATATATATAGGTAAGGTAGGTAAGGTAAAGTCATCCCCCAGGCATTACGCCTTATGAAGGCTTATATGGCCAGTGCTTAAACCTGGTTTCTGTAGTGCGAAGCAACTTAGAGTGCAGTTATACTGACTCTCCTGGACGGGACACTAGTCCATCGCAGGTACCTTCCAAACAGTGTTTGTACTCATTTGCAGCTGAGTAGACTGAGGCAAAGTAGGGTAAACGAAATTGCCTAAGCTTTGAAAACGAACCGTGTCCAGTGTGGGTCTTGAACTCACAACCCTCGAATTTAGAGTCCAACACCTTAACCACTAGGCCACTGCTGCCCCCATATATATATATATATATATATTGTAGAAGCAGCAATATTGTAAAAGACTAATACTCGTTCATTGTAAACAAACACAACAATCTTGAATAATTGTAAGGAAAGGTAGTAAGGTACAAAATATGTAAATACACATTTTTATTTCCCCTCTTTTTACACTACTTCAATAGTATCCGACAGCAAAGGAGTAAAAATTCACATGGATATTCATCGCTATATCTCGCCTACTTACTGAATATGAGAAAAACTAAGTAGAAAGTTTCCATTGATTTACTGGCAATGTAATAGCTACAACAAGGATCATAGGATCTACAACAAGGATCATAGGATCATAGGGACACCGACCTAGGATTTCATCGAAGATCTTGTAGAGCCCAGGCACAAAGGTGATATCACGCTGTACCATCTGGTCCAGCTCATCATCAAACACCCACATTGGCTGCAAGAGATGAACACACAGCGTCAGAAGGAACACAGATATTGTTGACTCTAGCTTGGCAAAATAATACAAACTAAGTACATTAAAATGAACTTAAAATAGAATATCAGGATGACCTTGTATTATGTTAGTTATTAAAAAAAAAAAAAAAAAAAACAGTTTTACCTGCCTTCAACTGCATTAATGATAATGAATCATACAGTGCCAGTATCTGCCTATACAAGGCACTTTACTTCATTATCAGAGCTAGTTATTTGGCAGCCGCTAATTCAGCACACATCTTACACACATTTGGTGCAGTGCATGACAGAGCTTGCGAGTCCACCACATGCTACACATTCACCCTCTACGTGGGATCTTTTACTTCCTGTGGCATACACACTATTGTAGAAATAACCCACAGCACACACACACACACACACACACACACATGCCAAACGACATGCCAACAAAAGACCCAGTCAACTGGCACAGTACCTGCGACACTTTCTCCACGGAACCGATGTAGGTGTCAGGTCGCAGCAAGATGTGCTCCAGCTGTGTCTTCTTCTGGTAGATGCGTTCCACCGACAATTTCTTCTTGCCACCCCCTCCTGCATCACCTGCGCCCCCAGACAACACATCCTCGACGTCAGGAATGTAGTCATCGCCGCTGTCGTCCTCAAACACTGGCTTCTTCTTCTTTGGCTTTGGAGCCTTCTTTGCTGTCACCTCAGCGCCAGGAATGTAGTCATCGCCGCTGTCATCCTCATACACTGGCTTCTTCTTCGGCGCCTTCTTTGCTGTCACCTCAGCGTCAGGAATGTAGTCATCGCCGCTGTCATCCTCATACACTGGCTTCTTCTTCTTTGCTGCTTTCATCTTCGTTCCATTCATCAATGATTTGTTGGAGTCAGATTGAGTCTGCAGTGAAACCGTACGATTGATTTTCCATTACTATACAGTATTAAATAATGTGGCACAATTAACATATGCGCTTAATGGTAGCACAATTTTCTTTGTATTTCTATGGGGAAGGGTGTGTCTTGCCTATGTTGCAGTCCATTTTTTTTATATCTTGAATATTATAACCCCAACGGTCTCGCAACATATAGTAAGCGATGGCTGGTCTGCTATCCTTTAAGAGTTATTACGAGTACGACCGCCATCCGTTGACAATGATATAAATATCTGCCATCCATTTATTTAGGCCACCACCCAAAGTAGCAATTAAGTCACGCCATTTTCTTAACTTCTCGGGTCGGTAGGTTTATGTCTCTAGCTTGCCATTAAACAAAATTGTAATCATCCGGCGCTGCTGCCAACATGTTTATAAAATGGCTTCCCTAGTAAGCGCCGTCAAATTTGCTAATGCAACCGAGAATTCCCCCACCAAACCGGTATCCCCTCTGACGAGTTGGCAGGAATCCAGACTTTCCATGTCGATAAACCCATGAAAGTGATTCGAGAGATACTGATGTCAGTTGGATCATTCAATAGGCATTCATAACGTTAATACACATGGTTTCCAGTCAGCAACCGCTGAGTGGAGTTGACTTCTGGATACATTTTCGTAATCATTACGGAAATTTAACACATATTACGGCATTGCAGATACCGTCTTTGAATTACGGAAATAAAAATGTATGAATACAAAAAATTAAACATGTTGCAGAATAGCTAAATCTATAAATAATGACACCCTAGATGTGCCGTTAACTTCAGGCAAAGATTGTGTCTTCATTAACTTGAAACAATTTTTTTATCAATGCTTACATTAAGCTACCAGAACCAAGATACACTAACAAGCCGGTATGCGTGCATTCACTTGAAACAATATATCAATGTTTCAACATTACTACTTTGGATGAATTAAGGAGCACGCAGAGTCAACACAGTCATTTTAACATTAGTCGCTGGGCTTCGCGTAAAATGGCGTATCAGCAATTAAAACTGTCCGCTTTTTTGCTAATAAAAAGCTTGAAACTGATGTCAATGACAACGATGTAGCAGTTGCCGCCGGCAATGGTGGTGATAAAGATGATGGGATGGTTGTTGGGAGTCTTGCTGTTAGCGACGTGGAAGACAAGAACGATGTTGGTGCCAGTGACATGGATGACAAGAACGATGTTGGTGCCAGTGACATGGATGACTAGAACGATGTTGGTGCCAGTGACATGGATGACAAGAACGATGTTGGTGCCAGTGACATGAATAATGAGAAAGCTGTTGGTGCAGACGACATGGATGACAAGAAGGCTGTTGGTGCCGATGACGTGGATGATGAGAAGGCTGTTGGTGCTGGCGACGTGGATGATGAGAAGGCTGTTGGTGCTGATGACGTGGATGATAAGGCTGTTGGTGCTAAGCCCGAGAAACTCAGACACAGACATAAGTCGGGAATCAATCCAGCTTGGTTGAATACATATCCCTGGATATCGGCAGCTTAAGATGGCATGCTTTGTGCGATGTGTAGAAAACATGGCAGACCACCTAAACGTATTGCTTTGGGAAAAGCAGCCTGGGTTGACGTGCCATGTATTTCTGTCCGCATGGATGTTGTACAGAAACACTCAACATCAGATGCCCACCAGAAAGCTATCTGCATTGAAATGGCACTGGCAGGTAAAGCAACCCAGCGCTTAATCCAGCCCAATGAGAACCTAGTTACTAGTTCCGAAAAGAAGGCATTTGTAGGCTACCTCAAATGTATGTACTGGTGCACCAAGGAAAAAATACACATTCCATAAAATTTCCATCGGTGCTCAAATTAGCGAAATCACTTGGATGTGAATATCTGGATGATATAAAGGTTGGCAGAAGCTGTCATTACATGAGTCAGAATTCCATTCAGGATATTGTTGGCTGCCTTGGCCAAACGGCCCTTCAGCCACTGTTACACGACAATCATCAATCCGAACTGTACTTCATCCTAATTGATGAAACATCCAATGTGTCGATCAAGAAACAACTGATTATGTACTGTCGATTTGTGAAACATGATGCTGCACTTGAGACCAGGTTCATTGCTATGCTGCCTATACCAGACGGATACGCAGAAACCATCACCAATGCTGTTCGTGAGAAGACCAGAGAACTTGGTCTTGCTCCTCAGAAGATGATAGCCTTAGGTAATGATGGTGCTAGTGTCATGCTAGGCAGACAATCAGGTGTTGTAGCTCGACTAAAAGCTATTGTTCCATGGCTCAAAGGCAATCACTGTGTTGCCCACCGACTGGCCCTAGCTGCTAGACAGGCAGTGTGTGCAAAGTGAACAGATTCAAGTCAATAGTTGATCAGCTGTTCAGGTTCTACAACTTCTCGCCAGTCAGAACAGCTGGGTTGGCTGAGATCAGGCCCTTAGCCAGGGACCCGTCTGCCCATCTTGAAGATGGGCAAACGTGTTACGATAACGGGTACTATAAAAAAAAAACATTTTTTTTTTTACAAGATGAGATTTTTTCATAAAATTGTTTGAACTGTCTTAGTGACGCACAAGATTGTGATTCGACGAATGTTGTCGGCGGCAGAATAGCGAATACCTCCAATCTGAGTCTATATTTTTAACCTTGACATCGTTGAAAAATAACTATACTGTGGTTGATCCCTATTTATTGTAATCGTGTACGCCATTGGTTGGGAAACGCGTTTCTATGGCATTTCTCAGTGCCTATCCATTGGCGCTCTCATTTGAAGAAACAATCCCGTGACCCCGATGTCATGATTGAGTTCAAAATGGCACCCGCCAAGCGAGTGAAAAGATGCGATAATGTTAACGTCAAAGTTCATGACAATAGATGCCTTTTTCGTAAACTTGAATAAAGCAACGTTCCTGTGATTGTCCCTGAACAGTCCGAGTCAGCATCCTTTGTTACATTGGTGGAGACCCATAATGTTGATGTGCCTGCTGCTATTAACTGAGTAGCTACTGTACTGTCGCCCACCACTGGCACTCTGCAGTGGCGAAACGCGATCGCGGTAGACTTCGAAATTGAGTCTGATTCGGGCTTCGATTCACATACATAACCGGCCCCACTATCAGCAGCAGTTTCCAGGTTCCTCAAATTAAACGGCAGGCAAACCACGAACGATTAGTAAATTCATTGTTTTTTGTCCAGTAGGCAATACTGAATCTGGGTGATTGCTGTTTTATCAAAGAAGTATGCTGTTTTATCAAAGAAGATGTTTCAATGTATTACTTTCAATACAACTTGTATTACTGAGTGCTATATCTTCTATTTTTATTTGTTGTACTGCTTTACTTTTAGTGTCAAGCATTTGATTTTGAGTGTGATTGTAATCATATTTGTTCATATTAGACATATTTGCATGCATGTACTTAAAGTCTTAAGATGCTTCAAACATTACCTCCATGTTTATAAATTAAAAATAAAGTTTCAAGTTACTTTCTCAACAACTTTCGTGTGTTGGCTCTTCTTTTATTAGTATTACTGTGCAGGTGATAACGCCAACCTCGCTGCACAGCTGTAAGACTCGACTGGGCCAATAATGATTAAACCGGACTTGGACTGTCGTCGAAAAAATAATAATTCGGCCAATAATGGTTGTCATTTGTTCAAGTTGCATTGACCTACCAGTACAAAAATCAAATGGGCCAATAACAGTTGTCATTATATCAACCAGCATTGGCTTGCCATTGAAACAATCCAGTTGGGCCCATGACGACTGTCGTACGGCTTCCACGGAAGCTGTTCGCGCGTTTAAGGTTTTCTAGAATGTACAAGACTGGCAACATTTTATTTCTGACTAAGGGCCTGGCTGAGATACAGAAAGCCCTTGACCAACCACAGCTGAAGATCAAGCATGCATGTGACACAAGATGGCTGTCTCATAACATGGCCGTCACTGCCCTCCGGAGATGCTTGCCTGCTGTGGCCAGTAGCCTGTCGAGGGAAGCCGTGGAGAGAAATGTTGCCCATGCAAGCTTTTGGACTGCTGAAGTTTGTACAGACGTATGACTTTGTAACTGCAGTCCATACCTTCTGTGATGTGTTGCCACCATTATCACAGCTGTCAAAGGCATTCCAGTCATCAGTTGTTGACCTGTCTGTCAACAAACCTTTGGTGCAGGATACCAAGTCCACCTTCCAAGCACTGCAGAACCAGCATGGTGATCACATGAAGAACCTGACTACCTGGAGGAACATTCCACTGTTCTAGAAGTGGAACAAACTGATGCAGCCATTCAGCGATATCAAATGCAGATATACACACCATTTCTGAATCAGTTGCTGACAAATCTGGGTGACAGATTCCCTGACATCGAACTGATCGAATCCTTCACAGTCCTGGACCCATGTCAGTTTCCCAAGAATGACCAGGCAGCACAGAAATGACAAGATCGATGCACTTCTGGCTAATTCTGATGGCCTGCCTCAGCTCGACAAGACCCAGACAAAACAAGAGTGACAACTCTACAAACACACGGTTGTTGATCAGAATCTTGCCGGAAAGGCAGCAATTGAAATGAGGTGGTTGTCAACAGGATATCCACTAGGCCAAGTGTTTCCAAATCTGGCAGTGTTGGCCAAGATCTACCAGCTGATTCCATTGTCTACAGCCGACTGTGAAAGAGGTTTTTCGACATTTGTCAGAATTAAAACGAAATAAAGAAACAGTTTGTCGTACCCTGCAAATCTTGGTTACCATCTCTTCCTTTAACTGGAATCAGGTACTCTAATTCCCGCCATCCCTTTTACAAATGCTGGGGAAAACTGGGTGTCTGTCAACTTTTAAATGTTTCCAATGCAGAAGACAGCTAAACTGTACTTACCACCCAATTAAGGAGATCTCCTCCTTTAGACATTGTGCTATAACAGTTCCAATTCAGAGGACGTTTCTGGAACAAAAACAGTTAAGATTGCATTATATATACTATTGCACTCTACTCAATTTATCAGCAATTACAAATCATAAACAGATCATATCAATACAAATTCTGCATAGTAACTCAGCACTCAGGTGGATGGGGGATGGTCACAGTGCCAATGTACAGACAGCTCCATGACCAATCGTAAAGCCAGTCTTGTGTCACGTGTGACAAATAAAAATGTTGTTATCTAGATGAGTTTTACAAAGTGGATGTATACAATCTACTTTAGGTAAGGCAAGGCAAGGCAAAATTTCAAATAAACGATTCCAATTTGTTTAGCATACTTCCACCTGGAAATGTTCACAAGTGCACAAAGTTCATGATTTATCTCCCACAGATTCGCAAACATTCTCTGTTGCACAAAACACCACAATTTCAATCACTTCAGGACAAAATATAGACATTTAGGCTAGATCAGCTTGGTGTCTTGTAAAGCAGCAAAGGTGGATAGTATTTGAATATATATATATAACCAAGCAGAAACACAAGAGGTGCAACACTTGCCCTTGTGTATCTTGCTGTTGTTGCTAAGCAATTGCCCTGGCTAGACGGGCCAAGGAGCGGTCTCAACAACCTTACAACTACAGCTAGGCTCATCCGTGCCGTAGGACACCACGGAGCTGCCAAACATGTCACGATTGCTTCTCAACACCTCAAACTGAGAACAAATAAAAACTTAATTTACTACAAACCAAAATAGTTCATATAAATGTATGTATGTATACATATATATATACATATATATATATAGGGGTGAGATTTAGCAAGTCATGGAAGGTTGCCAGTCAGGCTACCAACCTTGCAAAGTGAAGTAGCCCGACAGCTTCTTAGGAAGCCCACTTGCTAATCAATACTTTGATAATAGAAAGTAAATACTTTGAAGATAGAATGTATGAACGACATCAATGACAAATAAAAAACATCGAAAACAAACAGTTTTGAAACATTTATTTTCAAGGCAGGATCAATACAATGTGATACATAATACTGAATAAAATACAGTATACAATTGTACACATGACATGTTGTTTTGCTTTCATAACATTGTACACCAACAGTCTATGTGAAGTCTCAAAGCGTCACAGGACATGAGGTCCTGTGAACTGAACAGTTTTGCTGATTTTTTCCATAACCTGATTTTACCCTAGCCTAGAGAAATTTTAACCAGGTTCCCGATTAATTCACCAGAAGCGCTCCGCGCATAATGTAGATATAGCTAACTATAATCGAGATAGCATATGTTTTTATGTATGTTTATATGTGGTAATGTTCACGTTTTCCTCCTAGACGGCTTGCACCTCGGGTGCCAAACTTTCAGGGATTAATCTACGACCCTACAAATGAAACGTAACACCTTTATTTTTTCGAAATACCCCATACATCAAGGGTTCTTATTGGTTTTTACGGTAAATCAAATGTTCGCTGTGTAAAACATTAACGTCCAACAATTGCAGAAACCATGCGCGCCGCAGCGAATAATTCGGTACATAAACCGTTTGAGAGTACGTAGCGCCATATGCAGGGTTGTTTGATTTAAATTATTCGATTTAAATCATTGATTTAAATCATGATTTAAATCGCTCCCAAAAAAATCATTGATTTATGATTTTTTTAGAGTACGTAGCGCCATATGCAGGGTTGTTTGATTTAAATTATTTGATTTAAATCATGATTTAAATCGCTCCCAAAAAATCAAAAAGATCATTGGTTTATGATTTTTTTACTTCCGGTTTTTTTAATCGCTGATTTATATGAATTTAGCACAAATAATTGTTTTCATGCATCGAGATCAACAAAGTTTTGTGTGTTTTTTAATACAAAAGCACAAAGTGCACACACTTGTGTAGCTGTATTGACACCAAATAGCCTGATAGTCAAATATTTTATGACATTGTGTATACCAGATTTTAAAAAAATCCAATAAATAAAAAAAATCATTCCAATCCAATTTAAAAAATTCAAATTTTTTGATTTAACCCTGCGAACAGCCAGAGCCGATAAATCGGCCCGCAGTATCCATGCGTATAGCGGACGAGCCGATTTTGCTGTCGCGTTTTACATAATTACTGCCAGCGGTCATCTGATGCGTACACTAGAATGAGTGGTATCAATATAAAGCTCTGTTATTCAGACCATCTGACAAATCAGATTCATCCACTGATGAGGTAAACGTCTAGTCTTGTATTATGGATAACTGAACATTATGTGTATACTTTTATGATACATCTTTGTTGGATACTTTTATGAGCATTTCATAGGAACCTAATGCGGTAGTACGCCAATTATCGTCCACCATAACAAATCAAGATTCGACCAATACCACGACATTTGTGCTGCGAATCGCCCATGTTACCACATATGCATGTAGTAATTTGTGTGCCGGGTATACAGTATGTATATATCATAGTATGATTTAGCATTGAATTTGAATTGAAATATTATTATTTATAAAAATATAACAATAGTCAACATACAGGTAACAACAATTCATGCCTGGAGTGGATGCCAGCAAACAGTGCCCACTAGACAACTAAACCTTTTTTATTTGTATCGTAAATTTTGGCTAGTTCTGCCTAGAGACATGTCAATAAACATTTCCTTTGAAATGCGTAAATTCACAAAATATTTAAAAAAAAGTACTTTTTTGAATGCAAATTTTTTTTGACATGATCATTTCATATAGTATTTTCACAATGTTTATGCACTGTTGTAGTATGATGTTCCACCGGCACCCCGTGCTAGGAAACAGGGTCGGCGCATTGGCAGATGAAGCAGGCCATATACGAGAGCAGCAGCAGCCGCAAGTGCTGGCAGTAGGTGGCTACGTGTCGAAGATGAGGATGACTACGCTATGCCTCATAACTTCAGCGTCAGATCGACTGGACCGCAGCAACTACCTCCTCGCAACTCATCACCCATCGACTATTTCATGCTACTTTTCACGATTACTACGATGCAGGTTGTGTTGCGTAACACACAGGACTACGCGACGAAAGTGATGGCCGACATGGCTGGATGGATTGCGCGGCATCCCAGTTCACGGATGAGGAGGTGGTCGCTCGATGACATCAACATGACAACGCTGAAACGTTACCTTGGCCTCTGCATCAACACAGGAATTCTTCGAAAGAAGAACGTCGCATTGTACTGGTCAAAAAAGTTCGCATCGCAGTCAACCCCGTTCTTCCCTGCTGTGATGCCGTTCCGCAAGTTTGAGATGATGCAACGTTTTCTTCACGTCGGTGCTTTGGACACGCCTGCACGCGGACAGCCTGGATTTGACCCGTGGAGCAAGGTGCGACCCGTGTTAGATTCAGTGAACCACACTTTCAAGAAGTACTTTGTGCCCCCACAGCACGTGTCTATCGATGAGAGTATGGTGGGGATGAAGAATCGTGTCGCATACATACAGTACATGCCGAACAAACGCCACTCACGATTCGGTATAAAAAAGTTTGAACTTTGTGATACTGCGAGTGGCTATGTGCTACACGTCGAATTGTATGCGGGAAAAGACTTCCCCATCCACAGCGACATGGGGCAGGCCCATGGTGTCGTCATGGACTTGATGCGGAAGGCGAACCTTCTCAATAAGGGCTACCACTTGTTCACTGACAATTTTTATACAACCCTTATGCAGGCTGGGACACTGCTGACTGGGACAGTTCGGGCGAACTCAAGAGGTCTGCCAACACTACCAACCAAGATGGATGTTGGCGAGGTCCTCAACTATCGTCGTCAAGGCATGCTACTTGTTGCATTCCGAGAGAAGCGCTCACAGCGAAAACCAGTGTTGATGCTGAGCACTGCCACAGCAGCTGGTATGACGGAGGTGCATACAGGTGCGGGCCTCGACAAGCAGAAGCCAAAGTGCATAGCTGCTAACAACAAGTACATGGGGGGCGTTGATCTCAGCGATCGCAAAATTTATCATGTGTCTGCCGAACGCCCCTCAAAGCGGTATTGGAAGAAGATTTTCTTCAACCTGTTGGACATGGCTTTGCTCAACAGCTTCGAGCTCTACTACGCCAACACTGATGTCGTGCAACGTCTAAATCGACATGACTTCATGTGCTCCGTCCTGGAGTGTGTGCTGCAGAGGAAGCAGACGAACCAGCACTGCAGCCTGCATTGCCGCATCCGGGACGGCATGAGATTGAGCATCTGCCAGGCAAACGCGAGCGGAACTGTGTCGTCTGCTCCGATCGTGCGTAGAACATTCGCAAAAGGAGTTCATACTGGTGTCCTGGGTGTGATAGCGGTGTTCATCGACAGTGCTTCCACAAGATGGACCACAAGCGACCAAGATAGTGTGGACATCCAATGTAGTGTGGACGCCTAGTGTAGTGCATGTAGGAAGTAGCTGTAGGTAGACTTGTGAACAGTGGCATTATTTATTGAATGGCATCAAGCTGACATAATGGTCTTTATATTTTGCATTATTGTTGATATGAAACTTTCAGCTGTTCATAGCATTTTCAGTATGTAATAATGTAATAATAACTTCTGATACACCATTGATGTCCTCGCATAATTGGAATACATTTTTCATTATATTTACTAATCTGTAAAAACGTCAACATGTTATACGGTTCTACATAAAAATTCATATAAAAAAAACTTAAGGTTACATTTTGTTGATTTTTTTGTTATTTTGCAATTTACATGTGTGGCTATATTTGTCTAATTGGACTTAGGAACATACAACCACTCAATAATTAGCTGGCAGCAGGGTGAAATTTCAGTTTATTTGCTTTCCATTTTGATAAATTTCAGCTACTGATTTCTGCATGGTGACCTGATGTGATGTACTATTTCTTATTATATTGTAATAAAGCGTCTTTTTAGCAACACAATGATACCTCATTCATATTTTTCTGATGATTATTAGTGAAGTTATGATTTTTTTTGAACCCATACAAATAGCTCCAAATTTTTTGCACTATACAAGTTTAACATTGGCCTGCTGCAGGGTAAAAAAAAAAATCATGATTTTTTTCAACCCTGGCCATATGGGCGGTTTATATTAATTATAGTCGAAATTACACATTACGTATTGACCCAAGATCGCAGAAAGAGGGCCAATACACAATACAAAGACAGTAGAAAGCAGATATTCTACTATTCTACAACCAACACAAGTATCCATGGGTCTAAATTCACGCGATCGACATTTTGAACGAGCAACGAGCATTGCATCACGTGCGTGATGCAGTTGTTTCTGGTAATATGTTCAAGTGTATTGATGGCATATTGGCCTGAGACATTTGGTAAACATTGCTATCATGACTGTCATGTATGAACTCCCACGTTATCCCGTCCTGGGGACGGGCATTTTGCTAGTATATATAAAAGTGGCGCCACGCGGCACCAAGACCATTAACATGACCGGTTATTGTTTCAGTGTAGAATGACCGTTCAGTTACACATTGAGTGTCGATGTGGTTGATTAAAACTACAATGAATGCTCCCTATTGATATCGCGTCAGCTACGGTTTGGCAACATTTCTTGCAATGTCAAACGTCTCACAAAAACACCATTTATGGTTAACATATATGCAATATAGCCAGGAAAACACTTCTCAGATGTTTATTAACATTCCATTTATTTTTGCTGGGTCTAAAATATATTATGCAGCTCCGTAAATATTTCAAGTCGCCATGCGGGCTACTGAGTAAAAAATTTAAGTCGCCCGAACCCATTTTTGGGCGCCATTGGCGACTGGGTGACCGCTAAATCTCACCCCTGTATATATATACATATATATGTATATATATATACACGTGTGTGTGCGTGTCTTGCGCAAGGCAACTGTAATAAATACTTCAGTATATCAGCCTGCTAGAGTTTTTTGTCAAAATCTGTAAGGCACAACAAAATCGGTTTGGTTTTGTCGGAAATCTGGCTTGCACAAAAGTATTTGCTCTTCAACCGCTATATATTTGTTATTCACTATCATAATTGAGTGATGAATAGGCTTGGGCAAGGAGTTTTCACAGAAAACATCACGGCTTGTGCATGGAGTACAATCATTACCATTTGTTGTATTCTAATAAAAAAGTATACCACTGAAAACATTATTTTGTTATTTGTTTATGTGCCAAGTTTCAGTTCCATAAATTTATTAGTATGAATTTTAAAGGCATTATAAAAGCCTATCTAATCTGCGTTAGCAGGCCTGAGCGACACACTTGCTGTATGAACTGCTGCAACTTGCTGGTCTGTGAAAAAACGACTACAAAAACGCATATTCTTTTTAGATATTGTGTTTTTGTGCACTTTTGTTGTCCAAATAGCACTGCGTTACATCAGTGTATTCTGTTACCGCCCATGCACTCCAGATGTGATTTGTTGCGCTATTTTGACCACAATAATACAATTATTCGTAAAGAATATATATATATATATATATATATATATATATATATATATATATATATATGCCTTTGTTATGCATGGAATGATGGAATGAATGCATTGCCATTAGCCTATAAAAAAATGAACTAAGGATCTGGCTTGGGGCGTAGATAATTTAGGACAATCTAGTTCATGATTACCTATAATATTACGTGAGAATGCTGCTGGGCCATTGTAACAATGTAAGCCAGTACGCAGTAACTTGAGTAAGGCTATGCCTATGCCATGGCTATGCGCGGTCAGGATACACTAAAGCTGAATTGATAAATACGAAGCATCGTTTTAACATACGATCTTGGTGAAAGGTGGCCCTCTTAAGCATAACAGCCAAGTGATGTAATAGTCATTGGCGCTTGCTCCTTACGGTTAGCCTATTTCGTGGTAGATAGGTATGCGAGAGGTTTGGCGGGCATACACTAGGGAAGGTGGCGGTTTTCGTGGTTGGATCACGCACTGGCTCTCTCTGCTACATCACCTAGAATTACATTAAGAACTGTCAACATCAACGATTTAGCGGTTTTTATTTGATCATCTGTACCACATATAAATCATTACCTGTATGGTCGACGACTAAATTTCGGTTTTTCCCAAGATGTGCGTCACTTACGATTACAAAATAAATGTTTCCCCATTTTAATTTTCGGTGAGCAGGTTTCGTAATGCAACGAAGGCAGACAGCGCACCGGTGAATTAAATTGAACCAATCATATAGACCGTTACAAATCTATTAGGCGAAGATGGTCGCGCCCTCTGTTGGGTAGTTCTGACAACTACAAAAGAAATCCAAAACTTACCCAAGCAGGTGCTTTTGTGGCAATAATTATAATACAGAACATTACAAATTCAATGCAAACGTGATGTAATACCACACTGGTTGAATGGCATACTAATTCTCTTCTAGGAGCAACAACATTATATTATAAAAAGGCTACTCTAAAAAGTTTTCTATAGCTTGCTGCGTCGTCCTCACTTAATTTAGCAAGGAGTGGCTGCGGCCACAGCAAAACGGCATTCACCGTGCTTGACCGTCTGCAAAGCCAGTACTCGCAGTAGGCTACAGACAACAAGTTGCAAAGAAATGGATCTACTTATTTACTTACTTGCTCGCTCGCTCGCTCGCTCACTCACTCACTCACTCACTCACTCACTCACTCACTCACTCACTTATACTCACTCACTTACTCACTTACATGGTTGGCTGAATAGTTTCTTCCAGCCGGTAGCTACATACCTCATTCTTCTTGAAGGTGTTCAGGTCGGTGCTTATACACGACTTATTCGGGATGTTTGTTCCAACAATCGATGACACGATTTGTGAAGAAGCGTTTAAGGGTCTCTGCTACATTTATAGAAAAAATACTCTGCATGGGTTATTCCTGGTTAGGCCACTGAGATATTTATATGCCTAACAGTGGTCCGCCTCAAGTCGTCTCGGTTCCAAAGAAACTGATTCGATATGTATCCTGCTCAGTTTCAGCGCTCTCTTCTGAACTGTCTCTATATCCTTTTGATAGAAAGGGTTCCAAGCTGGCTATGCATATTCCAGCACTGTTCGTATTTTTTTGTTTTATTTAATTACATTTCAAAACAACTTATTATTGTTCCTAAAAATAAACTTAACTTGGACAAACTCGTGCTTTCTCTGTTGCTGCGCCTATATAGGGTCTGGAATAAACTTCCCATCACTTTGAAAACATCTGAAACTATATGTAGCTATACTTCCGAAAAACACTCAAGACATATTTATTCTAAATTGCATTTCTACCATAAATCTTCGGTGGTCCGATCGTTCTGATAATAACTTGTGCGATTATGCTTAATACGACTGCTTAGAGAAGCACTTTGTATAGTTAGGGTACAAACTGTGCTCACGTGTTTTGGTTTGGCTAACGAGGTGCATGGCTGCGCAGCTTTGTACACGTTGAAAACGGTGCAGCGTTGTCTGCTCACGGCTGTGCAACAAAGCGTTGCGGCTGTGGCGCGACGTCACGAGCGGCTGCACCGGGGTTAGTTATGCTTGACCGAATTTGCTCAGTAATAGTTCGTATTTGATAGTAATTAACACGACCTTATTATCTGTGCGTTCGTCCGTTACAAGACCCCCATATTGCTTGATTTCGACGCACAATTCGGCCGGTGTCCAGTTATAATTGCCAATGATATGTCGTCAGGTAAATGTGCGACATTGCTCCAGAGTGGGATTATTCACTCATAAAGAACATGAAAAAACAAGAACACAAAGAAAGAAATCGACAAGTTTTTCATGGTGACAAAGATGATTACTTCTGACTCATCTCTGTTCATTTTTTTGTCAATCCAGTATATGTCACCTCCGATTGATTTGGTCACGCAGATATATGTTTATCATGGTGGTAGTGTCACTTGTTCAGATGATCACTGTTTCAGTAGCCAAGTTGATAACTCATATTGGTGTAACAGGTGGCAGGGGCGGATCTAGGCTTGTTTGCAGGGGGGGTCTCAGTCAGTCGTAGTCATATGTCATCTACTTACGAACCGGGGGGTGGGGGCGACACATGTGTCGTTTTACTTACGTAAGGGTTAATGTTAGCTGGCTGCTAATACTTGAGTCTTTACGTTTACGTTAGGATCAGTTTCGGCCTTATATTGAACGAAAATATCTTGTCCACAGTTGTGCTATAAAAAATACCAAAACTGTTACAAGCCAATATCCAAATCTAACTCTTAGTAGAGCTATCCAAGCATGGGCAGGTCCGCCCAGGGGCCTGGGCAAGTTCGCCCCACACGTACTTTAAGCAGCAAATACACAGGAACATTTCAGTTTTGTTTTATTTTTATGTTAAAAAACGTCATGTTTGTGACACACATTTGTTAGAAACTTAAAATCCTCACAAATTCTGTTGTATCTATGAAATAAACCAGGCAAACAAAAAACAACGTTTGGCACTGCATCGGCTAGAAAATTGTGAAATAAAATCTGGTTTCGTCACTTTTTTTACTAGAAAACAACACTAAACTGGACAGTTGGAAGTTTTTATTAGAGTGCATGTTAGTGTGTTTATGTTCACAAGTGATCCTGGGCATTCTTGCCCCGTTGCACACAGGCGGACGTTCCCCAACACAGAAACATATTTGGTGGGCGGCAACTAAATACCATTGACACTGGATAGAGCAACAACGCAAAATCCAAACAATATCTCTGATATAAGGGCCTTACTGAGCACTCTAAATGTCTAACCAATGCCAATTATAAATACTAAAATTTGATCGAAACAAAATAAAACAAATTACTTTCAGTCACAAAAATTAGTATTCTAGTTCACAACTTTCCAGCCAGCAACTCGTGGACGTCAGTTTCCAGCTGCATCAGTGTTCGAAATGAGGGGGTCTGGGGGTCCTGCCATAAGGAATGAGGGATATCCCACAAGAAAGAAAAATGTAAGCTTGGGGGTCTCACATTTTATCGTTGTACCGATGTAATTACCCTTCCGCAGTTGCATCTGTTGCTGCGTGTGCGTGCTAAAACTCGACGGTTTTCGCAGAACTCAACAGTTTTCGGAGAACTTGATCGATCTCGCAACAAGAACTCGACGGTTTTCGCAGAACTTGGCGGTTTTTGCAGGATTCGACATCATTATGTTGGTAGTTTAGCTGATTCATTCAGCTCACTCTATTGTCATTCAGGCACATTTTACCTTGGCATTTTACTTCTCAGAATTACAGATAACTGTGTCTGTAAGCGCATTACTCCAGTAACAATGGCTTAGATCACAATTTAGTCATTTAACAGACGCTCTTATTCAGAGCGACTTACAACAAGTGCTTTCAACCTTAGTTGGTAAAATAACTACAAGTCGCTATTATAGCAAGCAAGTTTTTTCTACAAAAATAGGCATTAATAGCCATTACAGTGCCTGAAAAGAAGATTTTAAAGAAAAAAAATTTCGGGGACCACCAAGAGTCAGTGGTCATTTCGAACACTGCGCTGCATGTAGTTTGATCATCATGTGACTTAATCGTGTGACTTAATTCTGCAACGGCGCGGAATAAAAGCCGGTTGGCGGACTTGCCCCGGGAGCGGACTAATCTCGGTCTCCCCTTCGTGTTCTTTTACCGTAATATTTGCCACAGACACAGGGGGGTCTAAGACCCCCCCTTCGTGGCCTAGGGGGGTCTTGAGACCCCTAAGACCCCCCCTGGATCCGCTGCTGGGTGGCATTGATTCATGCGAGCAAAGAGTATTTTTGTAATTGCAATGTGGGGAAACGCGCATCCCCGGTGTAGGGCAACGGGCAAACTCGTTATAATTCATAATGGGGCGGTTGTTATATAAAACATTCCTTAATTGTAACTTGTAGGCAATTTTCAGTACTATTTGTGGAATGAACTTATGTCTTAAGTCGAACTTTTGTCAATTTGGACATTTCTTGCCTGCATGACTACTGCTGTATAACTCTAAAAGCTGGAAAGACGTTGTAAAGATGCCGGGGCATAAAGCTAATATTGGACAATATAATTATTACGACTTTCTGCCGATCTTTGAAACCAGCGAGACTGTCCCCACTGTTGCAATGAGGCAGTGACGCGAAAGTGCGACCACACGCACTCGCGCGCGCACGCACGCACACACACCACACACGGCAATTGTATTGGCTAATATAAAAGAAGAAACTCCGCTGACCAATCAGATGGGCGATGTCGTTACGACATGCTTGTGGTAGTTCGTAACAATCAGTTGCTCGTTCGATTCGAAGTGTATCGACGTGCTAATCGGCTCGGTCTTGATCGATCAAATATATTATTACTCAACTGTCACATCTATGGTCTTGATAACCACCGACAGTTAAATGTTCGTCGCTATGTGCATATATATATATATATATATATATATATATATATATATATATATATATATATATATATATATATATATATATATATATATGACAGTTAAATGTTCGTCGCTATGTGCATATATATATATATATATATATATATGTATATATATATATATATATATATATATATATATATATATATATATATATATATATATATATATATATATATATATATATATATATATATATGGTCTTGATAACCACCGACAGTTAAATGTTCGTCGCTATGTGCATATATATATATATATATATATATATATATATATATATATATATATATATATATACATATATATACATATACATATATATATATATATATGTATATATGTATATATGTATATATATATATATACACACACATATATATATATATATATATATATATATATATATATATATATATATATATATATATATATATATATATATATATATATATATATATATATATATATATATATATATATATATATATATATATATATATATATATATATATATATATATATATATAGACAGCCTCACCCCAGACTACAGGGATAAAGAGGTGAGCAACAAACAACATAAGAACGGCAGGACTGTTGAACGTTTCATACCGACCGGCTGTTGTCGTTGTCGTCTTCTAAAGCCCCGTTCATGCGGCGAACACGCCTGTCCGCTTCCAACATCCGTCGTCCGTTGTTTTAACACAGACCATCCGTGAACGTCGTCCACTTGCGGATAACGTAAGCGAACAGGAGTGTTCGCTGCGTTACAATAGCGATTAATTGTTTGATTGGCCGAGTCGCATGACAAAGTGCAGCTGAATTATGTGTGTGTTTACACAAGCGACGTGTCTTGACACTGCGAGGTGCGATTTTTTTACTCGCGCCAATCCCAACTTGAGCTTCGATGAAAGTCCATGTGGGTCGCACGCACGCACGCACGCACGCACGCACGCACGCACGCACGCACGCACGCACGCACGCACGCACGCACGCACGCACGCACGCACGCACGCACGCACGCACGCACGCACGCACGCACGCACGCACGCACGCACGCACGCACGCACGCACGCACGCACGCATACAATGATATACAATTAATGATTACACAAAACTACACGAAGGCATTAATACTATAAGTTTTGGGGTAAAGACATGGCTCATGAAATTTTATATTAAAAATTCAAAATATGAAGTCAAGTCAGTTACATAATCAAAATCTCTCATTTCTTACTACATGCTTCACAAACAAACTTATCTTGCACAACGTCATCCAAGTACTTCGGCATCACCTTGACATCTGGCTTTAAATGAAATCAACGTGTCGATCAAGCCACAAATAAAACTAACTGTGTATTAAACCTTCTACGCCTTAGTCTATCAATTAGATCTAAATAGCTAAAGGCTACTTTTATAATAGCCTATAAAACTTTTGTTCGACCACGATTGGAACATGCCTTTCGCTTTCTTTTCTTTCCTTTGCTTTCATGTTTTTTTCTTTCCTTCCACATTATTTAATTGTTTCTGGTTACATGTTCTGCTATCTAATATCTATCACGGGCACGGATCCAGGGGCCGTGGGGGACGCACACCCCCGTTTTGCTTGAAAAAATATTTGTTGGGCTTTACTCTTATCTGATAACTTATTTAGTCTAAGATGTTAGAGAATATCATTACCAGTGTGTACAGCCACAACATGAATATGGCACTATCCAAGGCATGCCAGGTTCCTGAAGTACAAAACATGATGTCTACTCTGCAGACCCTTCTTCAAATAATCACCCAAGAGACAACGACAACTAGAGCAATCTAGAGAAAATATCAACATTCAGTGGAAGCGTGAAGGTTTGAAGGAAGTGGTTATTGGAAAGATGAATATACAAGATGCGTGTAACAACATATTACGCTGGAGGAGTTTCGTGAAATGTATGAAGCTACCCTTGATTTTCTTACTATAGTTTCGAGAGCAAGAAATGGAGTTCAAAAGAATGACCGAATTGGCCTATTCTGCGCGATGTCACGCTTTGCATTCATAGCTGCATCTTTGAGTACACAGCAGGCCTCAGCAAGCTGTTCCATGGTTCTATGCAGGATGTTCTCCGAGCCTACGAAGAAGTCACCCTGGTAAAGGACATCTTTATTGACAGCAGACAAAATGCAGATGACGGAAGAGATGGCCAACACTGCTGGGAAAGTGATCTCGGTCCCAAGGCGCAGTTGGAAGTTAGACCATGGGAAACAACTTGGAGACTGACACCCCAGAAATATATTGGCGACGTTTAGTAGTCCTATAATTTCTAGACAACCTTCTAAAAAATGGACACGAGATTCAGTGCGAACATGTGGAAAGCTATGTTCGGCCTGAAGCTCCTGTCCAATATCCAAGCTGATAGATGCTAACATAACCGACCTTAGCGACCTACAAGAATGGTATTGCCATGACCTGCCATCCCTAACGTCCGTACAAGATGAAACCACACTGAAGTAGAAGAAATGGGATTCGTCAGATTATCAACATGAAACAGTGAGTGTAACATCCAGCTCCATGTTCCCAAATCGTTTCAGCATTTGTCACTTGCGGGTGCTAATATCGGCCACAAGAGTGGAACATATACTAATTATGTACCCACACTGGTGAAAACAGTAATTAGCACCATCCACCATGCACCAGGATCGCCTCGTGTACACAAGGACATCAGATTCGACGTCCAGGCAATTATTGGCAAGTACAAATGGAGGCACCAAACAAAGATGCTTTTCATTAATCCTCTGAGCGCTACTTAATGGTGTACACTAACCATACATGCATACCTACAATACACTAATACATTAAACGCTTCAACGTGTTTCTTTGATTAATATAATGATAAAACCATCCACGGTGGTTCACAAATCATCCACCTGAGCATACTTGCACCACGTAATTGCCCGGAAAAACACCATATCAAGAATAGTAAATACATTCCCCGGATTCCTTTGCATGGGTGTCTGCCCCCCCCCCCCGTTTGTCAACTCCTAGATCCGCCCCTGCTATATCTACCTACTATCTGTAATGTGTGCATGTACCTTCTTGTGAAGGGGTGCAACATTACATCGAACACAATACATGCGTCGCAATAGTCTATGTGACGATGCAATACTATCAATAGTCAATTGAACAATCGATAAACTACACTGAACTATTGATAGTAAACATTTCAACATGGTTACTTGTGTCACTGTAGTAATATAGATAGACATGTTCTTTCAACTACATTGGATCATTATGTATTTATCGACATTACATCGAAAATCTGTTTTCCTGGCTATTCGCTATTTTGTGATAGTATTGCGATATTATGGCGATAGTCATGAAACTATTGCAACAGCATTGCAATAGTTATATAGCAATCACGATACTATCGTAATAGTAAAACCATCTCCGATAGTCACCCCTTGTAATAGGCGAGGGTTCGAGTTGGATTGGGGTTGCGTTGGTAAAGTGACGTATTGTGTTGAATGCGCACGCATGGTATCGTAGCAACCACTGCAACACATTTTGAGAAACGTCTGCCGTGACCAAGTCGGTTTGGAAATTTACAACTGCATTTGGAAGATTTTCGGGTAAGCATAATACCATAAATTTAAATATGAAATATATTTGTATGTAACTGTACAGTATGCGGTCATGATTATGTATAACACTGGAAATCAACACTGCACAACACACATTTACCAGTGGGCGGCGGCGGTGCTATCAGTATAACTGACATTGACACACTGTCACTGTCACTCTCTGTCACTGTCGAGGGTAACCAGAGAAAAAATGTATTGGGCACAATATCTGTCATTTCTTAGCAAACGTACGGTATAAAACTATAAACGAAACCTTAAAAAGTGCCGAAAATGATAGTGGCATTGGTGGTATGTGATGCACTACCGCGCCAATGCCATGGCAATGCAATGCCAATGGCCAATGCAATGGCAATGCCATGCCATGGGCATGGCAATATGTTAATGATGGATTTATTTACCTTTACAAACCTGGCCCAAATTATTATGGATTTACATTATTATGTTTCTGTTAGCATCAACCATCGATACATACACAACTGCATGCAAACACCATATGATATCAAGGTCAAGGATTATCAAAATAAAATGCACCGTTCATGCAGTCGTTATTTCGCGTCGACCATGCAACGATCGAGGCGCGACCCAGGAACCCAATCTCAGAGCCACATCAACATCAAAGCGTAATTAGGGCATTCTCAAAATCACTCACTCATTCACTCAGACCTCTGTGCCAGGTGGCACAAAAGGCTTCAACAAGAGAGCGCCACTGCTCAAAATCAGTTTTACAAATTAAAGTTGTCAACAGATAAATTAATAGGTTAACTAATTTCTCCACAGTAAGTGCAACTTACATTTAACAAGATTGAACAAGATTGCCATCCAAAGCAAAGGCTCAGATGGCAAGTGGACAAGGAAGCCATTGGCTTATCGAGAGTCCAACATTTTTAATCTATATGTGTAATCCGCCCTCCTGAGATATGTGTCAACCTTGTTTTTAAACATATTCATACTGCTAACAGTTACATAATCTGTAGATAATTTGTTCCATTCATTGATTGTCCTCTGTGAGAATGAGTACTTCCTGATATCCAGTATACACTGATCATTTACTAATGTTACCTCATGTCCTCTAGTTCTATTTTATTTCTTGAGTGAGAAAAACATATTTCTACCAATATTTTCATACCCATTCAACATCTTAAAAGCTTCAATTTGATCTCCTCTTAACCGCCTTGTCTCTAAGGTTGTTAAATCACATTCTTTCAGTCATTCTTCATAACTAAGGTCTCTCAGTTGTGGAATAATTTTAGTTGCTTTCCTCTGAAACAATTTGAGATAGTATTTTAGTAATGTGGAGTTATTCTCCTTTAGTGAACAGCAGGACCTATTTTCTCTGATTGCAGGTGCAGCTCAATATGGGCCAGACCCTGTCTTTTGCTGTCCAGTGGACGTCAGCAAAAGAGGGAGCCAAAGGAAAACTGGAATACACCCCTTCAAATGAAGCAATTCTCAACAGCATCATCAAACTGATTGAGTCTTTCACATCAGGAAATCCTGAAGAAAGCAAACTGCCATTTAAGCAACCGCTTACATGGAAGACTCAACTGACGCCCGCTGCCTTTGGAGAAGGCTACAGTCAAAAGTAAAGTATTGCAAATACAGCAAGATATCTCTATAGCCACTTCGAGTCCAACATCTCTCCAATGCTTTCATGTTGTCAATCCATCCCATTTTCATCTACCTCTTCATTTATTCCTGGTTGTTCTCCTTCTATGCTGGCAAGTAACAGACTATCAGGTTTTTTAAATGGCTGCATTTAGCTAGCTAACTCTCTTCTATCGATTATGTATGGGCCACAACACAAGCCACAGTTTTCACACTAAAATTCATCTTGTATTTTTGAAACAAAATGCAGACTAATATTTTAACCTAGAAATTAACTAGACACTCTAAATATGTGAACAGAGAGTGTTTCCAGAAATATTTATACTATCAAAAAGAACTAGTAACCTACAAAAGACAACAGCAAGGTTCAGCTACAACAACAATTTCACAAACTGTTTCTCATGAAAACAAGCCTCCCCTCATTTAGAGCACAATGTAATTTTCTAGATTTCTTGTCTGCTCCATGCATGCATGTTCGTATGCACATTTGTGTGTTGTGCTACTCCTCCTAAATGCTTTGCATCTCAAACACCAAACTTGCTGGGTTCATCTACGACCCCATGGTTGAGTTGTCTCAGTTTTTTCTTCGAAATTCACCCTACTATTACTTGCGCTGTTTCTACAAACAATTGAATTACCCTTTGTAGTTATTACATACAATTGTCTGCAATGCTATGCGAAAAACTATGTTCAATTGTTGACAACGTCCTGCGTCTTTTCTTGGATTGTTCCAAGTTACATAATACAAGGGTAAGGCTTTGCTAGACGTTGCTATAACTGCAAGTATTATGTCACAGTTTTGAGAGATGATGACTGGCAGCACTAAATACCAAGACATAGATGGATATTTCTGTGATACTGTTTTTTGATATTGTTATCATGACAGTCACTTATGAACAACGAAGTTTCCCATGTGGAGGATGGGTATTTTTGATACTATATATGTTATGTATACATTTATGTTATATTTATTATATATTAGTGTTAAATGTTGCAGTGAGAACACACTTGAATCTGATGACAAGACACCAGATGGTAAACCAATGCTGTCACTGGAGCAGCAAAATGGTGACTACATCCTGTCTGCATGGACATTTGGGAAACTTGAGACAGTGCTGAAACAGGCAGGGGAGAAGAAAATGGCGGAGACTCGAGCGTGTCTCGAAGGTAAAGTTGCAGTCATCATAATGATAATAGACTTGTCTCAAACATTGAAGAAGAAGCTCAGTCTTGTTATACGTTTATTACAGGATAGAAACTGAGATTCAAAGGTGCATACCAGTGTATCTAATAGCAGGTATTCAGTCATTCATTTTGTTGCACATGTAATTGTACAGTAGATTCCCTTGTATTCGTTATCATATTTAATCAGGTTGTATATCTGGTTCATTGGAAGATGCAAACTTTGTGAACTGCATTGGTGAGTGTGTGCATGCGTGCATGCGTGCATGCATGTGTTAATTTAAAGATACCTCTTTCTTTCCTGTCTCATTTCAAATTAATTTTATGAAATATCAAACCTACCAAGTATCCACTGCAACATGCTAGCTCGATTGTGCAACTGTTGTTTGTAGTTTTTTTGCGTGACATCATCATACAAACTATTACATTTTTTTAATTTTTTAACTTTGTCATGTGATTGGCAAAAGGATGGAAGTCATGCCATGATTGGCATTGAAACACAAAGTGTTTACCAATTTGGGTATCCAGTATTTTCAGCGTTACCAGATCTTACGATTAAAGTTAATTCTTTTGATGATTTAAAAAAAAATATGCATTTTTTATTAAATCGACTGCAGATATTACTTAAGCTATTCACACACTATATATTTGGGCATCAATGAACCAGATTCATGCGATAGGCTAAATCAGTTGAGGATGGAGTTTTAAAGAAAAGTGGGCCTAAATAAGATACCCTCAACATTTTGTTAAACTGCTGTTGTGGAGTATTGTTTAATTCACAGAAATAGTAACATTGATAATTTAAATTCTGTGATAAATGTGAAACTAAGCCATTGTTTCTTAGTTCTATGAAAATGTTAGAATCTCAATATGTATGTATGGCAATGGCTTCCTTGTCCACTTGCCAACCAAGGTTTTTGTTTTGCATGGCAATCTTGTTAAATATATTTGAATAGATATATAATTGTTATTGTTACAGCTAACACGGACCCTGTAGTAAAGATTCTCGGGGAGAGGTTTGCCACGGTGCCCGGTTCAGACAGTTCTGCATATCGCTTCATTCAGGAGATCATGACTACCGAGAAAACGGAAGGAGATGATCCAGAAGTCAATGAGAAAAAGATCATGCTTAAAATTCTGATGATGCTGAAAGATTTTGATGAAAAAATGATGCAGGACGCTATCACACAAATTTCATCGTAAGTGCATTGTTGATTGCTCACTAAAGTTAATTTGTTATTAAAAAATGGCTACTGCATTTCATGAAGCTGTGAATTACTATTTCATGCCTAAGGGTTGTTAGATTGTATCTATCTGGTTGAGCCAGATAGATCTTAAAAAAAAACCAAGCTGATGTGCAAGCATAACACCCAAAAATGTTACACCTAATGAAATGCATTACGACAGAAAACTGCCTGTCTAAATGTTGTTTGGTCAGCCATGTAGACTTATTTATGTTGTGTTAATGACACATCATCAGTGGTGTATCTACTATCTTGCAAAGGGGGGGGGTGACGAAATGGGGGATGCAACTTAGCCATCCTTTAATTTGCCATGTGGTGGTGCACAGGTTATATAAAAAAAATTGCAAATTTAATTAAGCCAAAGGGGGGTCATGGCCCAATGTTCCCCCCAAATATGCCACTATGCTAGTGGTGATTGTCGATCTACCCAGTGATGATATTTTTCAGTGAAGTGAAGCTAACGCCAGAAGATGTTGATCGAATCGTTCAAACTCTCAAGTCGTTTTGTGGGAAAGAAGAAGAGAAGGACGTGTTGGAAGACATTGATTGGGTCGAAGGTAAGAGATTCTTGGTCTATCATCTCCGTTTTACTGTGACTAAGCAGCTATTCATTAATTGGAAGTGAATAATAGACTTTTTAATTTCACATAATGTTATTTGGAATAGTATTTTATTCCCTGTAAAAACCTGGAAAGACAAGGACAATATAATATTTTAATTAATGCAATGAATTATTTCCTAGCAATTACCCACATCTTGATTATCTGGTAGTTGATTATCTGGTAGTTGATTATCTGGTAGTTGATTATCTGGTAGTTGATTATCTGGTAGTTGATTATCTGGTAGTTGATTATCTGGTAGTTGATTATCTGGTAGTTGATTATCTGGTAGTTGATTATCTGGTAGTTGATTATCTGGTATTTGATTATCTGGTAGTTGATTATCTGGTAGTTGATTATCTGGTAGTTGATTATCTGGTAGTTGATTATCTGGTAGTTGATTATCTGGTAGTTGATTATCTGGTAGTTGAAATATAAGTAGGAAGAAAGTCAAGAAAGACAATTATTACTTCCATTATCATTTTCATCACATGCATGAGGAATATTTCAGATGTAGGTTCTCTTTCACTTTCATTTCAGAATACAAGGTGGTGTTTGGCAATGGATGCAGAGCTCCATCATGGCGTCAGTTGCATGGTGACATCAGCTACATTGAAGCAAAACTATATGATGAAGATAATCCTCTCTACATCACTGCAAATACTCAGGGCTACTTTGTCAATAAGGTAGTGTGAATGAGATCAAGAATCCAACAGGGAATCTTGCATTTGAGGGTGTGCATGTAGTCTTAAGCATGGTGTTCAAGATTTTATTGACCCTTCATTTAATAAAGAAACAACTATGCTGTGTTTTCGTAAAAGCTAAGTTTTATGTAGGCAGAATTTTTTAGATGAAGATTACATTTTGTGAAGGATAGACAAATTAAAAATATTTATACCAAGCTCTTTTTCTTCCTCTTGCTCCCTTGCGGGGTGGGGTCCACGTCACTTGGTAGCTTCTTCTACTTTCGTTGTTAACTCTCTCCATCTCCCTCTGTCTTCTATGATGGTCTTCCACTCTTGGCCATTCATACCTGCCCTTTCAAGATTTCATTTGACACTGTCTTTCCGTCGCAGCTTTGTTCTTCCTCTTCTTCTTCTGCCACCCTCTTCTGCTTTCCATGCTCTTTTTTGACAGCCTGTCTTCATTCATTCTTTGCGCATGCCCTGCCCATCTCATTCTGCTTCCGGCTACTTTCATCTTTAGGTGTTTTTTCATGCCAATCTCTTCTCTCAATTCCTTCATCTTCCTTCTATCTTCTTGGGTTACTTTGCATATTCTTCAAACCCAGTTGTTTTCTACATTTATGCCAAGTTAAGTTGACACTATTTCATATTTTCCTTAGTTTATCCGTGGCTGACAATTGGCAAGAACACAATTATAAACATGA
Source organism: Lamellibrachia columna (assembly GCA_963662155.1). NCBI lineage: Eukaryota > Metazoa > Annelida > Polychaeta > Sabellida > Siboglinidae > Lamellibrachia > Lamellibrachia columna. The sequence continues at coordinate 50,793,532 of OY759271.1, forward strand.
TAGTTACTCCCTGTATGACAATGAAAAAACAATGCAGTATGCATGGAACACAAAATATCAACTTATATACAAAAGTTATAGATGTTTTAAGAAAAAATTTGGGCAGCTGTTGCAAAATTATAAAGTTATTTTGTTTGCATAATTTCAGTGCAAATAGATGCAGGATTGAAACATTTTTTATTTTTTCATTTTTAAGAACTTGTTATTAATTGTTGACAGGGAATCAACAATGAAACTGGCGAGCTGGACTTTGACAATGCAGGTGACGGCTTCAAACGTGATCTGGTTGCACTTCTTCGAGAAAAGAGCGAACATTTCCAAAAGCTCATTCAGAAAAAGGTATATGTTGTGCTAACCTGCAATGTGTGTCTTTCCATTTATTAATTGCCTCTGTTTCTCATGTTGTGGTGTTAGTGCTATTAATCCTTCATATTTCCAAAGACCTTTATTGACTCTTTGTTGCAAATTTGTGTTACTGCTTGGTTGATCCATCTGAAGGTGTGAACTGTATATCATAAACAGAGAACAGACTGCTGACTGAATTATACAACAGATAAGTTGACTGAGTTTTACAGTAGATAAACCATGATTACTTGCTGTGACAACAACTTACTTTGCATTACCTATGCATTGTAGGAGTTCTTCAAGCTGCATGGAGACGGCACTGACCAGTCAATAGTGGACGCGGTCAACAGCACAGAACAAGGTGGGGGACATGGCGAAGAGCATCAGACCAACAATGCACAAGCACTGGTCCAGCTGGACAATGCTCCAGGAATGACCATGGAGGCAAAAAAGAAAGAGCAAGACAAGAAGAAACAACAAGAGCCGTCTCTCAAGTGGAAGAAACTCGGCATCGATGAGCAGAAGTAATTGACAATTAGGAGATGTCAGACAAAATTATGAAGACCGGTTTTGGCAGAAGATACATTGATATAAACAAGCATACATCCTTGCTAGCCAGGGGTGGTAGTAGTACTATGGTACCCCTGCCAGCCAGGGGTGGTAGTAGTACTATGGTACCCCTGGCAGACATCCTCACTAGCCAGGGGTGGTAGTAGTACTATGGTACCCCTGCTAGCCAGTAGTACTACGGTACCCCTGGCAGATATCCACGCTAGCCAGGGGTGGTAGTAGTACTACTGTACCCCTAGCAGACATCCTCGCTAGCCAGGGGTGGTAATAGTACTATGGTACCCCTGGCAGACATCCACTCTAGCCAGGGGTGGAAGTAGTACAACAGTACCCATGGCAGATTGACTTGTTGAAACATGGATTTATCAGTTTATTCCATACTATGTGTGGATGTATGCTGAATCATTTGTACTCCATCCCACTTACTGTCTTGGTTGATGTGTTTCTGGGAACTAGACACGTCCTTGGCCAAACTTCAAAGAGCATTCCCATGAAATGCTAATCATTGCCCGTCCAACCAGTGATGGCGGGTCCACTACCAATTAAACTTAAGTTACCACATGTGAGCCCAGCAAACCTGAGCAAGCAATATTATTGGTTAACACAGCAACTGAAAAATCAGCATTTCAACATGTCATTCTGCCAGAGGTACTGAAGTCAGAAGCCCCTAGCAGGGAAGAATGATGGCATATGCCTGACTCATTATGACTAATGATTACTGCAAACTGTACTGATAATCAGGTTATTCAGGCTATGACTATTGACTGTGTAGGTTCAGCAGACTGCATAATATACATTAACATACAAAACACAGTTGAATTTGGCCTGAAAATTATTCCTAAGTTATTGCACATAGAGAAATTGTTTTATATATATTCCATTTTCTGTATAATGTACACTTCGAAATTTTCACGAGCATTTAAAATTTTCCTTAAAATCGCACAAAAAATGTTTGGTCAAAAATTTCACATTTGTGATATGGCATCATCCCACTTCATGCTAGATCTTAGTAGAGCAAATCTACGATATTAAATCTCCGCAAACATTTCCCTGCAAAACTGTGAACTTTCCAGGTGCACTTTTAAGAAAACTTGTGAGACCCAAATCAATGGCCTTTGTTGTTGGTTTGATCTGTATGACAGAAAGCACTAATCTTGAAAATAATTGATTTAGTTTTATCTTACCAGAACAAGAACAGTGATCCGACAGTGAAAATATGATAAATCATGCATACAGTGGTTGATGATTTATTTTGAAAACATACAAGTTGTGTGAAGTGATGATTACATAGTAGAAAAGCATGATAGACACGAATAAACGACTTGCATGAATTTGATTAATCTGACAGGGCAATGTATGTCTGATATCAAATGTTTCTACTATTTCAGACACCATACAGCTTTATTGTATTGCATAAGTGATTATTTTTAGGGCGAAGTCCAGCAAGAGAAGGATTTACATTCCACGTAGGAAAAGGAAGGACAAGTGAGTGGATGACCATGTTCCAATAGTTTCTCTTTCATGTTTCAGTGAATAAGAGGCTTGTTAAAGGTATAAAACGAATCAGGTATTATATTTATTGTACTGGTTCAATGCCAAACAATATGCCTAGAATATCCAGTTTGCAGTGATGGAATTGGCAGTTTAACTTCATGAAATATCATAAGCTGTCTCTTTACATTTCCACCCTAAAACAGCAAACATGTAAATGGAAGAATATATTCAGGACCTTATTTGTCAGTTTTAAATACTTTATCTTATTCCATTATTACATTTTTATACATATATTTCTATTAAATATGTTTACTGAGTAAGCATGACTATTGCATAGATGTATGCATTCAATTTTTATTATATTGGTTACCTTATTAATGCTATATTCTTTGTGCCTCTGAACATAGTTTTTATTATATTGGTTACCTTATTAATGCTGTATTCTTTGTGCCTCTGAACATAGTTTTTATTATATTGGTTACCTTATTAATGCTGTATTCTTTGTGCCTCTGAACATAGTTTTTATTATATTGGTTACCTTATTAATGCTGTATTCTTTGTGCCTCTGAACATAGTTTTTATTATAAATTATGTGGTGCTCTATAAATAAAAGTTATTGCTATCTACTATTATGTTAACTGCAGAGAAAAGAAGTCAGCTTCCAGTGACACTGAAGAATCTTTTGAGGCGAGCTCATCAGAGAGTGAGGAAGAAGAAGAGGCCCCAGACCGTCGTAGTGAGACAAACGCTGACTTGCCATCGGAATACTGGCAGATTCAAAAGTTGGTGAAATATTTAAAGGTAAATAAATGGTTGGCTGTTTCGAGTGATGTCATGTCTGATTGGTTGGCTAAAACCAGTTTAACAGTTACACAAACTCTAACATTCATTTTGTGTTACCTAGATCTATTGGTCAACTCTGCAGTTATAAATGTATGCACGTTTATCTAGGGTGGCAACCAGACGGCGACTATCATTGCCCTGTGTGCATTGATGGACTTCAACCTCATCCAGGATACTTGCCAGCTCGCTATCCGGGACGTCGGTGGACTCGAAGTTCTCATCAACCTGCTTGATACCGACCAAATAAAATGCAAGGTAATGAAGTACCTTTTGTGGTACAGCCCATGTATCAACTTTATATTAATATTATTGATGCTTCAAGCGAGGTCTCTCCCCAGTAGTAGTAGCGCTGTGGTGAGAACATCAGGCTCTCAATCAAGAGAACCCGGATTCAAATCCTCTTGCTGCTGTTACGTAGCTTGGACAGTTTTATTCACTCCACGTTGCTTCAGTTCAATCAGCTGTATAAAGGATTACCTGCATAGCTACGGACAGTGGTGGATATAAATGAATGAAGAAAAGTCAAGTTGACACTGGAAGGAACAGAGATATGTCGGAGGTGTGTAATGCAAGTTCTAAGGGTTGGATGCCATGCACCGTAAGAACTTACCTTAACATTTACCTTTTACACTTATTCACTTCAGATTGGTGCACTGCGAATACTGAAGGAGATCTCAAAGAACACACAGATCCGACGTGCCATTGCTGACCTGGGCGGTCTGCAGACAATGGTGAAAATACTGCGTGACCCAAACAAAGAGCTCAAATGTTTGGCAGCGGAAACAATCGCAAATGTGGCACGATTCCGACGAGCACGTAGGACTGTCCGACAACATGGAGGCATTCGCAAGCTGGTATGTCTGTGTCTTATGTCTCATCACTAATAAAACTTACAATAAAACATGACCATCATACCTTATGATGAGGACATTTGTGCATCCCCATTCGTGGTATCATGCTTAACTGTTCTGGTTTATTACACTTCTCAGCTCAGATTCCTGAGGATTTTTGGCTCTGTAGAAGTATATTATTATTATTACTATTAATATCATGATGACACTGGTACTATGATGACATCATCTGTGTGGTTGCAGGTAGCACTGCTGGACTGCTCGTCAATCAGCAATGTGACAACAAACGAACAAAAGAAAGATGTGGACGTGGCACGGTCGGGAGCTCTTGCCCTGTGGAGCTGTAGCAAGAGTCAGCGGAACAAGGAGAGCATGCGCAAGGCAGGAGCCATCCCTCTGCTCGCCCGCCTGCTCAAGTCTACCCACGAGAACATGCTCATCCCTGTCGTTGGAACACTGCAGGAGTGTGCCACAGAGGTAGATATACTGACTTCGACCACACTTCACATATATAAGACAAGCAGATTCACTGTTTAAATTTAAGAATTTACTGAAAACATCTATTTAGCAGTGCTTACATCCACTGAGGAATCACTGTGAATGAAGACACTTTTTATGAACATGTATTTTAGTTATTTATTTTAATTATTTATTTATTTACTATCATTATTTATTTATAGTTATTTATATATAATCGAATAATCTATTTTTTTTACTATAATATTATTTATTTATTATATTATGACTGCATGCATGTTTTGCTTTCAAATTATTCAGACTAAGTTTAGCCCTACTGACGTTGAAGCTTGTATTACTAAATTAGAATAGATTTTTTTTATTTTCATCTGAAATTGTGACACATCCACATTAATTCATTTGCTTCTAAGCATACTACAATTGGTTGCATAGCATCGATGTCTATGCAAAAAAACATGTTCATCATGATGAGATAAAGTTACCAGAAAATTGCTTAACCGTATATGCAAATGATATATTTGTTGTCCTGTAGTCGAGCTACCGTCTGGCGATCCGTACTGAGGGTATGATTATGGATCTCGTGAAGAACCTGAAGAGTGAAAACCAGGAGCTGCAAATGCACTGCGCCAGTGCCATCTTCAAGGTATGACACTCATGTAGGGAGATCATTGGCATCAGGTGCTGTGTCTGTTATAGGCATAGGTGATCATGACCCTCTGTTTCCCACGAGCACAGGTGTCTTTTAGCAATTCTGTTCTTCTCTTTTTTAGCCCTGCTGCTAGAATTCTTTGCTGACCTCTGCTTTTTTTCTCCTCAATCTCTCCCATTGTCACCAGATGTTCTAGTTCTCCCATTTTGTCACGTGGCCTAGAAATTCTGTTTGTCTTTCCTGCGTTTGCACATGATCTTCCTCTTAATGCTAGCTGTTCTTAGAAGTACTTTATTACTTTTCTTTTCTATCCACAATACTCTAAGCATTCATCTCAAAAAACACATTTCTGTTGCTTCTAAATTATTTTCTAATTGTAGTCATTGACCATATGATTCACCTCCGTATAGCAGTGTGGGCTCTATACAGCAATGTGGGCTCCATATAGCAGTGTGGGCTCTATACAGCAATGTGGGCTCCATATAGCAGTGTGGGCTCTATACAGCAATGTGGGCTCCATATAGCAGTGTGGGCTCTATACAGCAATGTGGGCTCCATATAGCAGTGTGGGCTCTATACAGCAATGTGGGCTCCATATAGCAGTGTGGGCTCTATACAGCAATATGGGCTCCATATAGCAGTGTGGGCTCTATACAGCAATGTGGGCTCCATATAGCAGTGTGGGCTCTATACAGCAATGTGGGCTCCATATAGCAGTATTGGCTCTATACAGCAATGTGGGCTCCATATAGCAGTGTGGGCTCTATACAGCAATGTGGGCTCCATATAGCAGTGTGGGCTCTATACAGCAATGTGGGCTCCATATAGCAGTGTGGGCTCTATACAGCAATGTGGGCTCCATATAGCAGTGTGGGCTCTATACAGCAATGTGGGCTCCATATAGCAGTGTGGGCTCTATACAGCAATGTGGGCTCCATATAGCAGTGTGGGCTCTATACAGCAATGTGGGCTCCATATAGCAGTGTGGGCTCTATACAGCAATGTGGGCTCCATATAGCAGTGTTGGCTCTATTTAACAGTGAAGAAGAGATAATGAAATGTAAACATAATGCTCCATGTTTGAGTGTGGCGTTAACATAACTCCCGGCAACTTACTTTAACTCGCTTATAAAGGTTTACACATTAAGGCTACACTAAAAATTATACGTACTCATGACCATATTTTAATTAAAACTACAACTTTACTGTTGCGCCATTTTGTTGTTAAATATTGTCACTAGTTGCATAAAAGTGTGTGTATCTGAACCAGTCATATGGGTTGGCTTGATAGCTTTGAAAAAAGTGTCATTTATAGAGGTATTGGTTTTTCACATGACCTCATAGCAAACATTGTTATACCTTCATTCAGATTTCAAATAAATATGTATCTTGGTTCCCAGTACAGTTGACACCCAGTTTAAAAAAATTAGGTTTTATAAAGTTGGCACACAGTTTAAAAAATAAATTGTCATAATGTAAAAATAATTGAGTTTTAACATAACAAATTTCATAGCCACATATAAAAAGCGATGATTTGTGGTTAGATTGGGCAATGCCATGCATTGTAATGGGAGATAGAGGGAGCACCAACTAGTTTTGAGCAACATAAACAATAAAATAAACAAAATGGATAACAAAGAACAAGAACATTGCCCTCAATTCAGTTCAGTTCAGTATTTTATACAGACTCTGTTTTAATTTAAGTGACATTCGTGACCATGACCTTGTAGTGTGCCGAAGAGAAAGAGACAAGAGACCTGGTGAGAGTGTATGGTGGACTTGATCCTCTCGTGATGCTACTCAACAATATGGACAACAAAGAGCTGCTGGCAGCAGCTACTGGCGCCATCTGGAAGTGCTCCATCACGAGCGAGAATGTCTCTCGCTTCCAGGAATTGAAGGCCATTGATCTACTCGTGAATCTGCTCAGCAACCAACCTGAAGAGGTCAGCACAGAATGTCAGAAGTGGTTTTTATGTATTTGTATATGATTATAAGATTAAGAAGGGTAAAGGTAAATGTACGTTCTTATGTAGCGTGGCATCCTGTCCGATGGACTGCTCAAAGCACTTTACACTTCACCCGCTGACTTTCCTACGTCATCTCGACTTCTCTGGGAAGCATTCAGCCATGCTGCAATTACTGCATGAAGACTATTCATTCAATTATCCACCTCTGTCTGTAGCCAGATTAGACACAAGCTTTTCAAGAAATTGTGTTCTATGTGTTAGAAAACTGCCGCATGGACATGATTCAGCCTCCAGAGTAGAACCATTTCCAAACCGTTATGATGGTTCATGCACCTTGCCGCAGGATGTATTCATGAGGTCATGTTATGCCTTGTCATGTATGCATCATCACCACATGCATATCTTTACCACTGGATTGATAAAACATTTCGTAATAATTTAAGATGAAAGAATTGGCTAATACATTTACTCAATGTGAAAATTTTTGTTGTGTTTCTCAAAAATATGTGTCTGTTCACACACAATAATTATGAGTGACCATCCTTTTAATAAACATTTGTCTGCTGGCTGTAGGTACTTGTGAACGTGGTGGGGGCATTGGCAGAGCTGGCGCAAGACCCTCCCAATCGTCAGGCCATCCGCAAGGCAGGAGGCATTCCCTCTCTTGTCAACCTGCTGACAGGCACAAACCAGGCATTGCTGATCAACGTGACAAAGGCTGTAGGACAGTGTGCAGAGGAGCCGGAGAACATGATGTAAGTGCAGTTTTACCTCAAGCCACATTTTAGGGAACACTCCCCGACAGTGGCGCCACTCAGCATATCACCACTGCCACAACTTGATTATGAATTCAAAATGGACACTTGTGGAGTGGTATAAAGAAATGGTTGGCTGGGCAACGTCATAGTTGTTTGTTTACGACTTGTTGCATCAGTGCAACAGGCAATTGAGTAATGTAGCATAGTTTCAAACAAAAACTTTAGTTCTTTTGTTTCACTATGAATGAAATAAAGATGTGCAGAACGTGCACATCAAATGTAGGTTGTGGCAGTGGTGAAATTGTTAGTGGCGCCACTGGTGGGGAGTTTGATGTTAGGGTAAAACCTGGCAAAATGGACACCTGGTCACAAAAGGCAACTATCTATGACATACATGATTAGTCCATTCTATAAGAGATCTATCAGCCCAGTCCAAATAAAGGTTTTTCGATAAATAACTGACTGATCTGTAGAAAATATGAAATTAAATATGTAAAAACATTGTGAATGTAAACTCGGTGAAACATGACATATAGAATGTGAATTTAGACTACCAGGGTTATAAAGAGTTGAGACCTAGGGAAATTGTTTTACAAATGGCATTTTACTGCATAAATAAATAAATTATGTTATTTCAGATTATTGGCATCATACAATCTGCTACACAATACCATGTGTGAGTGCAGGGAATGTTGTGCAAGTCTGTGGTTATTATCAACAGGGTCATTGACAAGCTGGATGGAGTGCGTCTGCTGTGGTCATTACTGAAGAATCAAAACACAGAAGTGCAGGCCAGTGCAGCCTGGGCCATCTGCCCTTGTATTGAGAATGCCAAGGTGTGTACGATACATTGACTTCTCAACGAAGAAACTGTAAAGCGCAGTCTTCATCTCTTAGAGACACACTGAGAGATTTTACACTTCAGATTTGTTCAATGAAAAACACCAACTTGATTTCTATGGGAAGTATTAAGCAATGTAGCAGTTGTTGCAGGAAAGCTAGTCATTTGTTTTTCTATTGTCTTGTTCAGTTTCAGTATTTTTACAGCTGTTCCAATTACGAATGAATGTTTCCAACAGTAATTATCAATTGACAGCTTTTAACTTTATTGCTGTTCGATACTTCAACAATTCACCTTGTAAAATGTAATGCTACGAGATGATTATTTCGTACAAAACTACTGTTCTCTCCTTTAAATGCACCAGTCAGTTGTTATCAGCCACACATACACATATAGAAGCCTACTCACACTTGCACATCTCTGCAAGGGTTGTAGCATTATATATGCAGTGTATTAACCTCTACCCTTACCAACAGTGAAAACCAACAGGGCAAAGAACTGTTTTATTAACTGCTGCCTGCTTAATGGTAACCCAAGTTATTCGTGTGTGTGCTCACAAACGTGTCATTTTATAATGTAAATAATAATATATTTAATCATTATACTTTATAATAACTGCCTTAACATGTACCAAACTTCTAGTAATTCTTTTATTTTATACACATGGATTTATAGTTTATTTAAAATATTTCTAACATATAAAATCTACTCATATCGTTTTAACAAACACATCTATTGTACCTCTATTCAATCTCATGATTGCAAGGGAAATAAAAACAATTATTTTATTATTATTACCTCTTCACGTTCAGGATGCGGGAGAGATGGTGCGCAGCTTCGTGGGGGGTCTTGAGCTGATTGTCAGTCTGCTCAAGTCGGAGGAGAAGGAGGTCTTGGCCAGTGTGTGTGCTGCCATCGCGAACATCGCCAACGACGAGGAGAACCTGGCCGTCATCACTGACCACGGCGTCGTGCCAATGCTGGCCAAACTCACAAACACTGTAAGTAATTGGGATATGTGTGATCTGCCTGGATCATAATCTGTGTGCATGATTCTTGTCTATGACAAACTAGTGTCATACCGATGATGCAGTTATGTCATTTGTGTGATCTACCTGTTTTATGTCTATTATCTACATGCATCGTATGTGATTTACCTACTAAATACCCGATTTACCTGCATAATACCTATATCTACCGGAACGTACAAAATACTTATCTGCAAAATACTACATCGAAACGATAATGCAGCATTTGTTAAGGATGACATCCATCATTCACAATTTGGCACAGCTTTCCCCTACAAACTACAAAGCTGGACTATGAATGCATCTGGTATGAGCGAAGTCATAACTGTAACCTGATGAAGATGCAGTTCTGATGAAGGCAATACTATATAAAACTGTAATTTATATGTGATTTTAAATATTAAACTATATAAATTATAATGATCTGATACTTGGTGTAATTGTTCAGAAATAAAACTTAGTTCTGTACTGCAATAACTGATCTAACATTTCAGACGGATGACAAACTGCGGCGCCATCTAGCGGAAGCTATCGCACGATGTTGCAACTGGGGAAACAATCGCGTGGCATTCGGTCAGGAGGGCGCAGTCGCACCTCTTGTCAAGTATCTCAGGTCCACCGATCAGGCAGTTCATCGATCCACCGCCAGGGCACTCCACCAGCTGTCACGTGACCCGAACAACTGCATCACAATGCATGAGGCATCCGTTGTTAAGGTACGTATTACTGTGATGGTTGCTTATGGCCTATGTTTTAGGAATGTATGTGTGTTCTTTCATGGGAAATGGTCGTTTATGTAATATACCCTGCAGAAGGTTATCGATCATCTTCACACTTGAAAAAGTCTCAAAAATTTGTCTGCAATGTCATTAAAATTACTTGGATAGAAAATGTTCCGCATCGCACTGTTAAATTTTTGGCTGACATGCAAAATATGAGTGTTTTTATTTTAGATAAATATCTTTTCAAAATGGCCTATCCTCCTTAGCTTCTTGGCACCTCCATCCATCGGTTGACGACTTTTTGCATTGTACATGCCTAATCCTTTGGTTTTGTTGCACCACTGAGCTCGGATTTTCCGAGGATATCGGTGCCAAAGAAGTCTTTTTATTATTATTATTATTATTATTAAATATAGTTTTAGAAAAAAACATTTTGGTATCAGCATATATGATAACAGTATATTATTATTCTACGAAGGCAAAAATCCCCAAGAAAAGTGATGACACAGTTATTGCAGATCATTTGTGAATAGAAATTTGCATGCATGTGGTTCTGCTAGTTCAAAAATAAAGACAAAACTATAAGCACATATTGAATGTCATTCTATACCATTTGATTAATTTATTGAATAGAATAAATCTATTTTTATACCTTATTCATTATATACTAGCCTAGTTGTCTGGCATTGCAACAGAGAAAAGGCAAGAGTTTATGACTCCTTGCACTACCTAGTCAGGTTTTGGTAGTGCAATGCCAATGACACCTTCCCACCACAAAAATCATGTACAACTGCCGGTTTCATGAAGCGTTCGGTGGATGTTTGACGTAGATTACGTAACAATGGTAGAAACATGCATAGCGTTGCTAACAATTGTATGTAACTATTGTTCTGAGTTACATAATTTACGTAAAACGTCCACATGGGTTCCTTCGACATAATGCCCCACCCCGGGAGGAATTTCAAATATTTTAAATGTATGAGCCATCACCATGGGCCCCTGGACATGTACAGAGTCAAACATCACCATGGGCCCCCGGGCATGTACAGAGTCAAACATCACCATGGGCCCCCGGGCATGTACAGAGTCAAACATCACCATGGGCCCCCGGGCATGTACAGAGTCAAATATCACCATGGGCCCCCGGGCATGTACAGAGTCAAACATCACCATGGGCCCCTGGGCACGTACACAGTCAAACACTACTATGTTAAAAACTTTAAATATGGCTGTCATTCATGTAACAAAAATTATTTTTAATTTGTCTCTTTCAGCCTTTGATGGAGATGGTGGGCTCTAAGGATGAGATCTTACAAGAAGCAGCGGCTGGATGCATTGCTAACATCAGAAGACTGGCTCTTGCCAATGAAAAAGCTCGCACAAAATAGAAAGAACATCTTGGAACTGACCAGAAATAACTGTTGTCATGATGTTTTATTTATATGGAATTTTTTTGGTTTCTTTTAGATGCCCGTGACTTGCTTGCAAATACTACACGCTGCAACATATATGCTGTTTATATTTTGTTGTTGGATAGTTTATATTATGTTGTCACTGATGGTTGAAGGCCTATAAGCAACACCCACTTACACATCATTTCCATTTGTAGATCAGTTCTGTACATCGACACACTAACATTGATACAAATTCTACGAGAAAATAATAAGTTTCATAATTTTTTTCTATATGATTGCCAGTAACGACAGTTAGTAGACATTTGCAGATGCATTAACTAAAACATTTGTATATATTGATAGCAACTGGACATTAAAACAAACAATGTTGCAAATACTTTCATCCATCATTAAACTAAAAAATATTGCCTTGCCATATGATGTTTCTACAATTCTGGTTTGAATAATTAAGAAATGTTTATATTAAAAAATGACAGCATGTATTTTCTTAAATGGCTCAGACATATTGAAGTTGTGAATAAATGTAATATTTATTAATACCTTTTTCATGTCTGATTATCTGTGTACATCATTTAAATGATTTACTGCTCTTTACTAATTGTATTCTATATTCATTGTTTTAGATTAATCATCAAAACAATGTGGAACTGAAAGTGCCAAACTAAAATACACTTAAGAAATATAGGATTATCATTAAGTGGTTTTCAAGTGTTATCTGGCCAATATGAGATATCTTTGTCACAGTATTGCACCAATCCACCTCTAATGGTTGTGACCCTGTACACATCAGGAAATGATAAATGGGCGACACATCATTGGAACCATATTAGATTCATCCCACATGCACCTGTATTCATTGCGTCTTCCAGTTTTCTTGCAGTAATACTGCACCTACCCCAGATACCCACACATTACTTTTAATTTATGACAACCTTTAACTCCAGCATCAAACTTGGAAGCACTCCAAAATCATGCCTGTTTTCATTCACGTCTTTGGGGGGTTAGTGTACACTTGTTGAACTTCAAAAGTAAATGAACTACTAAGAAATAAAACGGCAGTTATCATCTTCTAATGATAATTTATTTCACGGTAATCACATTCTAATTATTGTACACAGTTCACACAGACTGCTCCGCACAATTCCGACAAACAAATGTTTCTGCACATGCGTTATAATATTTTATGGTGTGTGCATTATGAATGCAGGACATAACCCATCACTGACAACATTTATAACCCCTTAAAGGGTACATCAAAACCTCTCAATTACATCTGTATGAAAGTTAGAGGACTAGATTAAAATTTTTATAGTTCCATATTACAAATAACATTTTTGAATGGAAATGATATTACTACTATCATTATTACTTCAATCTTAATGCAACATAGTTTCTTCTGCAACATTTTTAATAAACAATTATTCAGTCAATTATTAATTTGAAAGCAAATATGTAAGATAATGTGTGCTAGCACAATGATGTACAATGATGTACAATGATGTACAATGTACTTACAAATAACTCGTACTGAGTGATTAGTAATGTTAATAACACATAACGAGCCTTACCCAAAGGTGAGGGGTTGTGTCAGCGAGGGGTTATATCCATACCACATATATTACAACCAGTCAGTTCAACCTGTGTCAACAAGATGGCACATCAACACTGACCACTCTTGGCAAGTCTACCATGCCATTTCACTATTTTAAATATCAGTAATAAACCATGTACAAGTAGTGCCTAGAAAACGTACCAAGAACAACGACAAGTCACAGCAGTGCCATTCAGCGACTCACAGAGACTGGCTTCAAATTGGCCTGCATCAACTTCATAGAAGCAGACCAATACAGACCCTCTCTCAAAATGACTTCTTCTATTCTGGCTAACTGTTACGGCCACGATATCTATGCTGACACAAAGATCAGTTGTTTTGTGATCTCTAATCTCTCAGACATAAAATCACTTGTAAACTGAACCAAGACCTCAATTGTGCATTTCAGATATGACTGAACAAGTGGTCTCTACAATGGTCCCTAAGTTTTGATATTGATTCAGTAGTATCTTATGCAAGAGACCAATCATTCAATGATATCTAAACTGATACAAGTGAACACTTGTTCAGCAATATCTAAACTGATACAAGAGACCACTTGTTCAATGATATATAAACTGACACGACTGCTTATTTAGTGATATCTAAACTGACACAACACAAGAGAGTTCATGTTGAGAGATATCAAAACTACCCCATGACATAGCCAACCTTTTCATTAAAGCATAAAAATGTACAAATAAGATTCTGTATTAGTGTGTGCACGTATGTATGTTTGTATATATGTATGTGTGCATTTATGTATGTTTGTATATATGTATGTGCGTGTGTACGTACATATGGTTATATGCATACATACATACACACACACACACATACAGGTAAATAACTCATACTGAGTGGTCCACGTGTATTGAGGAAAGTCACAGCAACTGAATGGCTTCCAAAGAGGTTCACCTGGGTTAATGCAAATATCAGCCAAACAATCGTGTGAGGTTGCAGCTGAGGGCGTGTCTCTGTTAGAGACTTTCATCACTCTCGACCGCACGCAGCTGGATGTCTTCGGCCTCCATCAGTGATGAGTCATTACTCGATCCCTCAATCGCTCCTTCAAGGAATGAAGCCTCATTGAGTCCTGGAGAAAGACAAAATTGTCCACACACTCAACACATGACTTTGATCTTGTCGAGTCCTGTGACAAAGACAACATTGTTCACACACTCACTCAACACATGGTTTTTATCTCATTAAGTCCTGCAACAAACACAACATTGTTCACACACTCACTCAACACAACTTTTAACTTGATGAGTCCTGTGACAAACACAACATTGTTCACACACTCACTCAACACAACTTTTAACTTGATGAGTCCTGTGACAAACACAACATTGTTCACACACTCACTCAACACAACTTTTAACTTGATGAGTCTTGTGACAAACACAACATTGTTCACACACTCACTCAACACAACTTTTAACTTGATGAGTCCTGTGACAAACACAACATTGTTCACACACTCACTCAACACAACTTTTAACTTGATGAGTCCTGTGACAAACACAACATTGTTCACACACTCACTCAACACAACTTTTAACTTGATGAGTCCTGTGACAAACACAACATTGTTCACACACTCACTCAACACAACTTTTAACTTGATGAGTCCTGTGACAAACACAACATTGTTCACACACTCACTCAACACAACTTTTAACTTGATGAGTCCTGTGACAAACACAACATTGTTCACACACTCACTCAACACAACTTTTAACTTGATGAGTCCTGTGACAAACACAACATTGTTCACACACTCACTCAACACAACTTTTAACTTGATGAGTCCTGTGACAAACACAACATTGTTCACACACTCACTCAACACAACTTTTAACTTGATGAGTCCTGTGACAAACACAACATTGTTCATGCACTCAACACATCATATGTTGTACCAATCAAGAAATAAATAATTTTACGTAAACCACATTTTCTTTGAACACATGAAGTGCATTTAATAGACGCTACCAAAAATAGCATATTTTTAGTAACCAGATGACAAATATGTCTTAATGCAATGCATCCTGGGATAAATGTCAGAAGCAAGATTTTCATGAAATGCATGTGGTTTGTGTTCCCTTTGATGTTTTCATGAAGTCTTCATTGTGGCGTAACACTGTTATTAGTTAAGATTACACATCCACAAGTAGCTGATATAATTTGAATAAAATTATTAGACACCACCACAACTAGACACCTAAATATTGTTTACAATTATTTTGCCAATGCGTGCTCAATTGTGTTAAAAATTATTAAAATGTCAGATCGACTGATTTTTGTATTATGATGGTAGCATTGTGATTTTTGTTAAATATCAATAGGCATTAATGTTGGTATGTATTGGTATTCTTTGCTAACACAATAATTCGATAAATATTTATGGACTATGATTGGGAACGTGTTGTCATGGATACACCATTGTTCTTATTCTCTAAATTTAAAGTACTAGATTATGTGTTGTATATCCGTCAATGCGTGTAGTGTTGCATTAATTATGCACCAGAGGCATCACAGGTAGCCTCTATTGTGTTACATGGCAGCACAACGTGAAGTTTGCACCCACCAGTTGCTGGCTCATCCTCGTCATTCACATAACGCTTGTCAATTGCCTCCTTTATCTGGTTGTTGGCGCCCTTTGGGTCAAGGTCCATCGCCCAGGAGAAATTCATAAGGGCAAGGTGCGTGTTGCCAAGCTTTTTGTGAACCTATAGAACATCAAAGGTAACTGTTATCATCAATAACTTACACTATTATTATTAATAAATCATGGTACTAAAATAAAGCATAATATTGTAAGACAATAAAACATGATTTAAACATGATTAAACTAGACAAACATTAATTAAATGAATCACAAAAAAATGTAAGGTTTATAAATCATCAGCCATAAACCTTGAAGTCAGAGGTATAACACAAACAGCCTATGTGAATTGGCATGAATTGTTGATGATTTAAGGCCAGTTTACACAATTTCCCCCTAATTTCTGCGGGTTGCAAGTTATGGACAAGTAAACACCTCCATGAGGCTGTTTTTTATAACAATTTTGTTGTGGAGAGTTAGGACGGATTCTACGTGATCCCGATTTTGAAGCAATGGCCAATCTGCAATCAGCAGTAAGTGAATCTTTCGTGACTTTTCACAATAATGGCGGTGGTAAACTTTTCATCTGATAAAATCTTGCTGCCGATTGAGTTATATGAGACATATGAATGCATGTTAAACGTACGCATTGTTGCCGCCTTACTACGTAGAGGCAGCGGACCTGAGCCTTAAAAAGTAATATGTAGATTTGGCTCTTCCACTACAATTCTGTGTCGGAAGTAAATAACTTCAGATTTAAAGCAGACACGCACTAACCATTTCACATGTATTTTCCTTGACATACCATCTGCATCTTGGCATCAAGAAGCAGAAGAAATGTGCTCCAAATTCATTGAGTATATTTATTGTAACTAGAAGGCGATATTTTCCAAAATGAAACCGACATCACATCACAAAAGGTCATAATTTTATATTTATGCATGGTTATTGTAGTTAACTTTAGTGATATACATATAAGAATTAAATACATCTTTGTTGTTTATCGGATTTTTATATAATGTTCTGAGTTTGTTCAGAAAACATACGTTTTCAAAGGCCTCGTCCTCCACCCCTACATACTAGTACTGGGGCGGAGGACTCTGCCTTGTGTAACCCGACCTCAACTGTTGCACACAGACATACCTTGCCAATGAGGAAGTAGACGAGGGATTCCTTCGGCACAATCTCCTTCAGTTCTTCCAACTCCTTCAACGCTTCCTGACGGGAAACAAATACTTCTGTGCATCTATCAACTAATGCCTGGGAATCATTTCTAGAATGAATAATTAATCTACAAGTTTATATTCATACTATGTGTCATCTTAGTTGCTTTGCATGTTTATGACAATCTAGCCAACTAGAATAACACAACAGAACATACAATAGATGTTTCACCTTAGAAGACAGGCAGATACTACATCATGTTTAAAGAGGTATATGACAAATAATTCAATGCCACTTTACCACAGAGTTAATTGATAATTATATGTACAGTAAGGCCAGAACTGATAAACTAAATTGGATTTAATCACCAGACATCTTCAAGTGACAGAGACATGAAAGTAGCTGCGGTAACAAGTTTTAATAGCAGTAACACTGCATCATGGGTTATAGGGTTTTGTCTTATTCATGGATGGGGGAGATTGTTCCCCAACGTAAGCACGCAATGAACAGTTTGCTAAATATAACTGGAAAATAGTGTATTATGAAATTATTTTGCTGATGAACTTAGATCAGTTACCATATTTTAGGTCAACAGGTCACAAGGCTGGATGTTAGGTCATGGAGCCCACATTTCTTTGTTTTGTGAAGTATGCCAAACAAACGTTACACTTAATCCACATAATAAACAAACATCATCCTTTTGGCCTTTTCATATCTCTATATTGGACTTGTGTTGTTGATCACATGAGGATATTTTTATACAGATTTGTTTACCATTAGTACATCAGCCAACACTGCCAACAAGCAAGCTGCCTTCAACAGGTTTAATATCACGTTATTTATTGAGCTAGCTATGTTAAGATCATATGTTTCCTTAACAGGATTTACTATCAATGCACTTTCTTGCCATCTTTTAGTAACCACATATACTCTAAATGACACCTTCTACATCTTACAAAAGATCACGCAACAAGTCTAACAGTATATGCAACTGATCACTGTGATCATTGCAGTTGATTGCACAATTAATGTGTTATTTACAACTTGTCAAAAAACCTACACAACCAGAAAAAAAATTGCACAACATCAACAACATACTTTATGTCTGTCGTTGGCAAACAGAATCGACGCTCTGTGGAACTTGCAGAGTGGATTTTTCGGGTCAGCTGCGATGGCTCTGTTTAGAGTGGTGAGGGCACTTTCAGACTTCTTCAGTGCGTGTTGTACCTGAACCGAGCCAAACCGAAACCCTTCAGCTACTGAGGCATGCTGGTACATGACTGAACGCACAGATATAAACATAATATTTCATTGTTCAACTCCCACCTCAATTGATTTAGCCCATCATGAATCAGGTTAATTGATGTTCAGATCTGTGGTGTGTGAATAGTGTAAGTAATATGCACCGCCGGATTAATAAAAGTGCATGCTTTAGTTACATCTGTTTTTACAAAATTCATCATGATGAAGTCGCAAAATCTGTCTGGCTTCTGCCAAAATAAAAATATTCCCCGAATATTTTCTTACTGCCTTAAGTTTTCCCTGAACCGTTATCAACCCCAGTGTTGCCACCCAAACGGGCCACTTACTACGCCTATATGACACAGTAGCACGCAGCTGTAGGGGTTGATGGCCAGCGCCTTGCGGAAGTGAACCTCCGCCAGGGTGAACTTCTCCTGCTTGTAGTAGATCATTCCCAGTCCGTACCTGACACGCAGGACAACTGTCATTGACAGGTAATGACAGGGGACTATGACGAATCACCAATACTAGGAAAGGGGAATTGCCTTTGATATCAAGTTAAGTCATTGGCAATGCTCATTGTCATACCTGTATCTGTTTAACCGTACGTAATTAAAATTAAAGGGTATTGCCATTTGCCAACTATAATGTGTGTTTTCCCTATTACTAAATTTAAAAAGCCATGCGCATCAGGCTGCAATTGGTGAGGTGAGTAAAATGATTTTTTGCACCATTTTCTATTAAATTTACTGCTATAAATGCTCTATGGAACCTATCACCAATCACATTCCAACAAAGCTTACTCTCCATAACCTACTTACCAGCCATTGTAATGTCTTGGATTGATGCGCAGCGCATTTCTGAAGCACGCCATCGCACGATCCAACTCTTCCGTTAACACATACTCATGCCCCAGCAATGTGTAGGCATACGCAAAGTCCTTGTCCACCTGATATAGTGAGTGAAACAATGATTACTATTTCCCACACTCTCATTGGTAAGCTCGCATGAATCACCATACGGTGGCTCATTATTCTTTCTATATTTTGTGAACCTGCACAGTGAAAAAAATCATAGATCTGCCCGAAGAACAATAAGTATGCACAAGCTGTAAATTATGATAATAATACCATATTAAAAATAACTTACAAATGGTAAACGTTAGATCCTCATAGCTAATGAGAAAAGTCCCCACACGATTAATTGCATGAACAAAGTGACATACCTGCACTGCTCTCTGGAAGAACTTAATAGCCACGTCGTGTTCCTTCTGTAGACTGAAGCAGTTGCCCATGGCACACCAAGCCTGTAGGAGCAGACAAGATTTAACAAGATTTGCCATCCAAGCCAAATGCCCAGATGGCAAGTGGACAAGGAAGCCATTGGCTTATCGAGAGTCCAACAATGTTCATCTACTTATAACCCCCCTCCTGAGATATGTGTCAACCTTGTTTTAAACATATTCACGCTGCTAGCAGTTACACAATCTGCAGACAATTTGTTCCATTCATTTATTGTCTCCTGTGAGAACGAGTGCTTCCTGATGTCCAATCTACATTGATCCTTTACTAATTTTACCTCATGTCCTCTAGTTCTGCTATCCTTCTTGAGTGAGAAAAACACATTTCTATCAATATTTTCATACCCATTCAATATCTTAAAAACTTCAATCTGATCTCGTCTTAACCTCCTTGTCTCTAGAGTTGTTAAACCACATTCTTTCAGGCGTTCTTCATAACTAAGGTCTCTCAGTTCTGGAATCATTTTAGTTGCTCTCCTTTGTATGCGTTCAAGCGTATCTATATCCTTCTTATGATATGGTCTCCATGCTTGTATACAGTATTCTAAATGAGGTCTAACTATTGCTTTATAAAGAGGTATAATTAATTTTTTCCCTTTGTATGTTATGTTATTATTAGAAGAATAAATCCAAGAATTTGATTACCCTTTGAAGCTGCAATATCACACTGCTCTGAAACTTTCATATCAGTGCTTATTGTAACTCCTAAGTCCTTTTCTTTTACAGTAGTACCCAGAACAGTAGCTCCCATTTTATAGTTTACATCCAAGTTCCCATGCCCTGTATGTAGGTATTTACATTTCCCAAAATTGAACATCATCTGCCATTTCTCAGACCATTTCACTAATCTGTCTAGATCGTTTTGTAAATGTTGTTTATCAAAATCAGTATTAACCTTTCTAAACAGTTTTGTGTCATCCGCAAATTTCAGTACGTTACTTGTTATACTGTCGTCCAAGTCATTGATATATATTAAGAATGATATAGGTCCTGATCCTTGAGGTACCCCACTCAAAACCGATTTCCAATTTGAAACTTCTCCATCTACTACAACTCGTTGTCTTCTGTCAGTCAGCCATTGTTCTATCCAGTCAGTTATGCTATCCCCGATGCCATGGGCTTTTAATTTAAGTAGTAATCTTTGATGTGGCACTTTGTCAAAAGCTTTCTGAAAATCTAAGTAGATAATATCTACTGGCGATCCCACGTCTATCCACTTAGTGATTTCTTCCAAAAAACATAACATATTTGTTAAGCATGACACAGTAATAAAATAGTAATAACAAATAACATTTATAAAGGATCAAATATCCAGGGCCATCCAATTCATAGATGCTTACAATAAAAACACAAATAAAAAAAATAATAAAGTACATATAAAACTAAACATAAGATCTGTTCTAAAAGCATGAGAGGTCTGTGACATGTGTACTGACCTCTGGTGAGTTTTTGTTGAACTCGGCAAGCTCCTGGGCGAGAGTTGACAACTGGACCTCTCTCTGGAGGTGCCACAAGGTGGTGCTGTAGATCTCCATGCCCTCAATGTGATGTTTCGCCAGCTGGCGCACCTCGCTGAACACTTTCTCTGCCTACAACACGAGTGAAAGGTAAAGGTACGTTATTATATAGCGCTGTATCCAGTCCTTGGGACTGACTCACCTTCTGGGCTACTAAGTCAAGGAGACTGACCCACTTTCTGGGCTACTAAGACAAGGAGACTGATCCACCTTCTGGGCTACTAAGACAATGAGATTGACCCACCTTCTAGGCTACTAAGACAAGGAGACTGATCCACCTTCTGGGCTACTAAGATAAGGAGATTGACCCACTTTATGGGCTACTAAGATAAGGAGACTGACCCACTTTCTGGGCTACTAAGACAAGGAGACTGATCCACCTTCTAGGCTACTAAGACAACAAGATTGACCCACCTTCTAGGCTACTAAGACAAGGAGATTGACCCACTTTATGGTCTACTAAGACAAGGAGACTGACCCACTTTCTGGGCTACTAAGACAAGGAGATTGACCCAACTTATGGGCTACTAAGACAAGGAGACTGATCCACCTTCTGGGCTACTAAGACAACAAGATTGACCCACCTTCTAGGCAACTAAGACAAGGAGACTGACCCACCTTCTGGGCTACTAAGACAAGGAGATTGACCCACTTTATGGGCAACTAAGACAAGGAGACTGACCCACTTTCTGGGCAACTAAGACAAGGAGACTGACCCACTTTCTGGGCTACTAAGACAAGGAGATTGACCCACCTTATGGGCTACTAAGACAAGGAGACTGATCCACCTTCTGGGCTACTAAGACAACAAGATTGACCCACCTTCTAGGCAACTAAGACAAGGAGACTGACCCACCTTCTAGGCTACTAAGACAAGGAGATTGACCCACTTTATGGGCTACTAAGACAAGGAGACTGACCCACCTTCTAGGCTACTAAGACAACGAGACTGACCCACCTTCTACAAGGAGACTGACCCACTTTCTGGGCCACTAAGACAAGGAGACTGACCCACCTTCTGGTACTCAGACATCTCAAAGTAAGCCTTGCCGATCTGACAGCGCACCCAGCCTGTGTTGTGTTGGTGCATGGGCAGGTTATTGAACAGTTGGATTGCCTTGGTGCAGTCGTACTTGCACAGACACACATACGCCTGCCCAATGTCCTGCAGCAGCTGCATCAGGCCGTCTGAAGATGAGAAAATAATAATAATGTGTGGTCTTATATAGAAATAGTATCCGACTAGACAAGACTCATGGTGCCTGCTCCATTATCAGAGCTTTTTGACAGCAGCTAATGCAGCACTCGAATGGGTTTTTGTAGATTGACACCAATGGCTACATTTTTCCATTTCAAATTCAATTAAATTACTCTCAATTAAATTACTATGTTATTGTTTTATAGTATCGTGCAACAATTCTCTGTCACAAACAGACATGTGGTCAATTCATCTTTTTTAATTCCAATTCAATTACAATTCACATGTATTCTTAATAATGGATCAATTCCAATTCAATGTACTGACAAAAAAGGATAAATTAAAATAATTTTTAATCAATTCCAAATTAATTAATTTTTAATCAATTCCAAATTAATTAATTTTTAATCAATTCCAATTCAATTTGCCAATTAGCAACATTGCTTAGTTAACACTATACTGCATAGATAGTAATAGCAGTACTGTCTAGCAGCAGAAATATACCATCAGGTAATACATGTATTACATATTTAACTCTATAGATGGTATACCACACTGACAAAACTAACAATTGGCCAAGTGTTATAAGTGACACACTTCTTCATGCCCTTTTCAACATCAAGACTGTGATTTATATTTTAAGTAATAAAACCAGGCAATTATATATGAAAAACGGTTAGACTCAATGGTGATTAGAACCTGTTCTGGATGGGGATTTTTGGTTGTCAATAGCTAAGTCTAAGGGACAAACGTCAAATTTAACCAAGATTACACCCATTTCAGTTACATAAAATCGATCGCCTATAAGAGTAACATGTAGCGCCACCTGCTGACTGCCGTTGAAGACACGTGATCTGCTGCTGGAGATTACTGACAGACATCTTCGCCTTGCCCTCGAGCGCACATATGTCCGACTTGTTGAGTTCATTGAGTTCCTGTTGTGTGCGCACAAGTCGAGTCCTCAGTTTCTTCATTGGTGCCTTCGTACTGACAAACTTGCGCTGGCTCGCTGTCTTGTTGTTGTTCTCCTGCAGGGGAGGGCCACAGTATGCGGGTTAAGGGAAATTACATCATTTAATTTCAAGAAATACCTCGAATCCGAAGAACATACAAAAATACATTGTTAAAATTATAGATTTTAGTGATAATGTCAGTATTCAATGCAACCACTTTTTGTGAGAACGAACCAGCTTAATTATAGACATTTGAAGTTACCACAAAATGACTAGCAGTTATCACAGTTAATAATTGCAGAGTTGCTAGAAAATAAATATAAATTTCTTTATTTCCTCTTATACACCCATGTAGTTCCCTTATCAACGACTTATCCTCCATCTTTACTTTTATTTATATTTTACAATAGCATAATTTAATGAGCTATAAAACAGATTGTTAACAAAAACACAACATTAAAGAAATCATTGATTCATAGTGAAATTCTTCCAATTTGAGAAAGCTTTGATATGCCTCATGCAACGAAAGTTAAGAAAAATTGGTTCCAGCAAATAATACAATAAACCCCCGGCATCAAACTATGCTTATGCCACATGGTAAAAGCGCCATTATCGTACCTTCACAGAACTGCCTCCACTACTGAAGAGTCGCGAACTCCTCCGTAGGCCAGGCATGTTATTACTGCAGGCAAAGAGACATGTATAACAATGGAGCTAGTTGAACATAAGAACATACCACACACATAAAGCAAACACATCAACAACAGAACTATAGTCATCACTTTAGAGTCGAAGGATTTATTAACTACCATTACCAGCAACGCTGAAACATTACCACATTATCAATCCCTTTGCTTGCAGTTTTTAGTTGTAGTTTTTAACTAAAACCAAGATGTTTATACAATACTGATAATACTATGGAATATCTTTCAATGTACTTTGAAGACTGAATATTAATCAACAAAGCTATGGATGTGATATGAAATTTTTTATTATGAACACGACAAAGTTTATATTTAGGAAATTATAATTTTCAGATAGATTATTCTTTTCCACACACAGTGTAAAGTATCGTATTGTAATGTTATGCATACATGATATACACCCCACTTGATGTAGTAATAATATATTTTATTTCATATAGCACCTGATCCAAGGTTCTTTATGGCGCTTCACGGCATATTAAAAATCAATAACAAGTATGTATGGGTAAGTGTCCCACCTGACTTGATGCATAGTAGACACAGATATATCTCTCATCATGGTGTTCCCTGACTGACTGAAGACAGAGGGCCGAGTATGTGTGCTCTGCACCAGCTGTTGTTGCTGCTGTTGTTGTTGCTGCGTATGTCGCTGGAACAACAACAATGCTACTGTGTACATACCAACAGAGTCAGAACAGGAGGCTAGCCATTGTGTACATACCAACAGAGCCAGAACAGGAGGCTAGCCATTGTGTACATACCAACAGAGCCAGAACAGGAGGCTAACCATTGTGTACATACCAACAGAGTCAGAACAGGAGGCTAACCATTGTGTACATACCAACAGAGCCAGAACAGGAGGCTAACCATTGTGTACATACCAACAGAGCCAGAACAGGAGGCTAACCATTGTGTACATACAAACAGAGCCAGAACAGGAGGCTAACCATTGTGTACATACCAACAGAGCCAGAACAGGAGGCTAACCATTGTGTACATACAAACAGAGCCAGAACAGGAGGCTAACCATTGTGTACATACCAACAGAGTCAGAACAGGAGGCTAACCATTGTGTACATACCAACAGAGCCAGAACAGGAGGCTAACCATTGTGTACATACCAACAGAGCCAGAACAGGAGGCTAACCATTGTGTACATACCAACAGAGCCAGAACAGGAGGCTAACCATTGTGTACATACCAACAGAGCCAGAACAGGAGGCTAACCATTGTGTACATACCAACAGAGCCAGAACAGGAGGCTAACCATTGTGTACATACCAACAGAGCCAGAACAGGAGGCTAACCATAGCATTTTCATAAAAAAATTTATTCAAAACCACGATTTATTTATTTTCAGCAGGGACTGTTCAAAACTTCAAACATTGCTAGGTAGGACCATTTCAAACCTGGTGCTAGCTGCTGGGAATCCCAAGCTAGGTTCAGGTTCCTAGTCGGGATTCACTGATTCATGTCTCCTAACTGGCCCCTCTGGCATGGCACTGGATGTTACCACAGGTTGAGAGAGAGATTGGTGGGCGGGGGAAGCTGGGAGACAATCTCAAGTGTTATCATGTCTCCTAACTGGCCCCTCTGGCATGGCACTGGATGTTACCACAGGTTGAGAGAGAGATTGGTGGGCAGGGGGAAGCTGGGAGACAATCTCAAGTGTTATCATGTCTCCTAACTGGCCCCTCTGGCATGGCACTGGATGTTACCACAGGTTGAAAGAGAGATTGGTGGGCAGGGGGAAGCTGGGAGACAATCTCAAGTGTTATCATGTCTCCTAACTGGCCCCTCTGGCATGGCACTGGATGTTACCACAGGTTGAGAGAGAGATTGGTGGGCGGGGGAAGCTGGGAGACAATCTCAAGTGTTATCATGTCTCCTAACTGGCCCCTCTGGCATGGCACTGGATGTTACCACAGGTTGAGAGAGAGATTGGTGGGCGGGGGAAGCTGGGGGACAATCTCAAGTGTTATCATGTCTCCTAACTGGCCCCTCTGGCATGGCACTGGATGTTACCACAGGTTGAGAGAGAGATTGGTGGGCGGGGGAAGCTGGGGGACAATCTCAAGTGTTATCATGTCTCCTAACTGGCCCCTCTGGCATGGCACTGGATGTTACCACAGGTTGAGAGAGAGATTGGTGGGCAGGGGG
Organism: Lamellibrachia columna; assembly: GCA_963662155.1. NCBI lineage: Eukaryota > Metazoa > Annelida > Polychaeta > Sabellida > Siboglinidae > Lamellibrachia > Lamellibrachia columna. The sequence goes on from OY759271.1 coordinate 50,819,935, forward strand.
AAGCTGGGAGACAATCTCAAGTGTTATCATGTCTCCTAACTGGCCCCTCTGGCATGGCACTGGATGTTACCACAGGTTGAGAGAGAGATTGGTGGGCGGGGGAAGCTGGGAGACAATCTCAAGTGTTATCATGTCTCCTAACTGGCCCCTCTGGCATGGCACTGGATGTTACCACAGGTTGAGAGAGAGATTGGTGGGCAGGGGGAAGCTGGGAGACAATCTCAAGTGTTATCATGTCTCCTAACTGGCCCCTCTGGCATGGCACTGGATGTTACCACAGGTTGAGAGAGAGATTGGTGGGCAGGGGGAAGCTGGGAGACAATCTCAAGTGTTATCATGTCTCCTAACTGGCCCCTCTGGCATGGCACTGGATGTTACCACAGGTTGAGAGAGAGATTGGTGGGCAGGGGGAAGCTGGGAGACAATCTCAAGTGTAATCATGTCTCCTAACTGGCCCCTCTGGCATGGCACTGGATGTTACCAGGTTGAGAGAGAGATTGGTGGGCAGGGGGAAGCTGGGAGACAATCTCAAGTGTTATCATGTCTCCTAACTGGCCCCTCTGGCATGGCACTGGATGTTACCAGGTTGAAAGAGAGATTGGTGGGCAGGGGGAAGCTGGGAGACAATCTCAAGTGTTATCATGTCTCCTAACTGGCCCCTCTGGCATGGCACTGGATGTTGCCACAGGTTGAAAGAGAGATTGGTGGGCAGGGGGAAGCTGGGAGACAATCTCAAGTGTTATCATGAATATAATAATGGAATCGAAATCGTCCCAGGTCTGATATGATATGACTTTAATGTGGGTGGATTTTTATACCACACAAAGCATAAGTTGAAGCTTGTTGGTATCTTAAAGTGAAACCTGGACATAGCGGTCAGGAACGGTAAACTGAATTAGTAATAAGTGGAATTAACAATGTGTTTGTCATGGCTGGGTGTATTGCAGTGTGTGCAGGATGTGCATTTCAACAAATTTGGACTACAGAATGAAGACAAGTGCATTAACAACTACCAGGGAAGTAGGTGTGTGACATATTTAATACATAAAAGATGTATTAATATATTAAAGATATCCCACAAACAAGAAAGAAAATTCATGTAATAGCAAATGTTTTTGCTTCAAAGTAGTCAGGGTTAATACCATATATCACAGCTCCTGCTTTTTAGTATCATTCGTGACTACACTGAGGTGAATTTCACTCCGACTCTGAGGACAGATGTTTGCGCTGATTGCCATACCTTCTTGACAGGAGCTCTGCCGTCGTGAGCCATCGTCTCAATGAGAGGGGGAATGGGTGACGGGGTCGCAAATGAAACGACAGTCTGCGGACTGCTCGGACTCGACGAGATGTCCAGCGCGAGAAGTCCAAAACTACTCCAAGAACACAACACAAGATTGTTATGCGCCATTTTGTAGTATTTGACCCATTTTGTAATGTGCACCAATTGTGTAATCAATCAGCAGGATTTGTTATACATTTAGATTTTTCAATAACAAAAAGGATGATTTTGTAATCACGCCAGAGGCAATGTGTTTTAGGTCTTATCACTGTTGAAGAGTCTAAACAATGGAAGTCCATTTTGATTTTCATCCCGTGGTTGGTTGCATATGAGTCTGTAAAACTAACTTCTAACACACAAAAAATGGACTTTCAATGTTTTCATTCTTCCACCATTTCCATGGCAACAAACAAAATGGCCACCGTATGAGGGAATTATAGCCCCTCTAAAAAATTAACACATAAATTTACTTACTTTCACAATCGTCATCGCCTTAGATAACTCTAAAAAAATGTCCAACATGATGAGTATTTTTCTTCTTTTGAATTTTTAAAGTTGTGATATTCTAAATGTAACATTTGTCTACACACTTTTATACACTACCGCCAATATATTGCACAACACAAATTTATTTGGAGAATACGCAGGTGAACACAACAATCCAAGCCAGATGACCAGATCATTTTAAATTCTAGAGTGCTGTTGCCAAAATGTCATTTGTTGTAAATGGCCACCAAAGATTGAACAACGGCATTGATCACATGGTTTCTCCGTGAATAAAACTAATTTAGAAGTATGTCATTGTTATAAAAGTGAACTTTACTGATAGTAAACACACACATCTATTGGAATATGGAGGAAACACATTTTGAGTAAAAAAACCCATATCATTCTAGCTGCCCTCATTTCAGTAGGCATCAAACTTAATGAATTTAGTATGTCAACTAATTTACAGGCACTAATCTTAGCAAGATGAACTCAAGACTCATTGCAATGATTAAACCTTTCAAGGAATCCTTTTGTAGACACCAGTGAGTGTACATAACAGTCACAGTGTCTAAAATCACTTAATTTATTACCTTCAATAAAAATATCTTACTGTATCCAGTTCTTTCCACCATATCACGCTGAACTGCTGAGCAATTAAAAATTGTCTAGCGACTATGTATCAGTGTATTAAATTGGACCTGCCATAAAAAATGCTTATTTCTGAACCTGAAGGAAATGTCACTTGGTTTGGCCTGTTATCATCAGTATGAATGTTGACAATACAATGCACATTTCTTGCCAAGTATAAATTGTACAAAATATACATAAAAATAACACAGTATTACTTCACACAAAATAATACCATACCTTGGCGTTAATGGACTCCGTTTAAGAGCGTTGCTATGGAAATGTCTGTTCGATCGGAGCTGAGGCTTCGACTTTGTATCAGAAGGTGGATTTTCTGGTGGCGCCATCACATATGACAATTCTGAGACGTTCTCAGAGACATCACTCAGTAGTGTGGGTGTCACAGGTATAACTGGGGACATTTCCTGAAACAGCACAAACTGGCATTAATAAGAAATACAGATGTATGTGGGGTGTCTAAAATCTGGCAAAAAAAAGAAAGACAAGAACTGGGGTGGCATGGACTGAAGCCAAACAGGCGGCCAGGGAATGAACTGGAGAAGGAGCACTGCAGCCTTGTGGGCCATGGGACCTGAAGAGGATAGGTAGGTCGGTAGACAGGTACAGGTGTATGTACAATGACCGAAATCCACAAATTGTACATAAGCAAATAATGTCTGGGTAATGCTTCAAACCTGAGGTACTGTCAAGTGCTCTTTCAAATATCAGTAGTCAAACAAAGAAACAAACTCATTAATGATAAGATACACAGCGCTTTTTTATGGACTTAAAAGTACTTGTTTATTTTCCTGAGGTTACCAATGATATGGAAGCCATGAAAGGGTGGAATATCTGACAAGGTACTTACTAAAACCACACAAGTGGGGAACAAAAAGAAAGGGTGACTTACATGCAGTGTGGGTGCAGCTGACTGACTGAGTCTCACTAGGGGCGCCTGTGCCTGGGGGGTGCCACAAGCTGTCTGACACATCTCGCTGACATGCTGGGTCGATGTCGTTGTGAACACCTTCGCTGGGTCTGGTTTCTCATCTGCAATAGTAACAGCAACTCATGTTAAAGGTAAAAAGTCTGATCGGTTTTGTTGCAAACATCATGTTATGTAGCAATTAATAGTATAAACTATAGCCATTCTAACATCTTGACAGCCAGAATGTGTTTTAATAAACCTTCATTTTTTTCTTGAATAATATGCCGTAAGAAACCATTATTAGCTATGATCGATGACAATTTATAATTTTACTGTCATCTGTCTGGGAATATCAACTTTATTGTTCAGTACATTCACAAACTGCTGTCGATAATTTCCAATACCTGTGGACGAAGTTTATCGGGGTCAGACAATCATGGGATCATGTGATGGCATATCATTAACACATGTAAAATTATGTCCCCAGCGCATGCAATGCCAACATGATATTCAACCTGAAGCATTCAAGTTAATCTTATTGTCTAGTTCTTCTACCTATCTATAAAAAATATTTGCCAACTATGACTTACCTAAATGACAAAGTGTCTCAAATGCTGACCACATAAAAGGGTTCAACCTCAAACACTTCCTGTGACTCTCCACGGCTTTGGTGTTTCTCTCTGTTTTGCTGTAGGAATTGGACACATAAGATTTTACATCAACTATTATGATAACAATGCTTTCAACTTTATTAATGACAAAGTAAAAAAAATGAACCCACCACATCTAGAATAATATCTTCTTTACCCAAGGCGAACTTTCCTACATACTCCACACCCAAAAACATTTTGGATGTTCCAATAAAAAATTCTACTTTGAAGGCTGGAGAAAATAAAAATACTTTCACATGGCTACTTACATGTTTATGAGAACCAGTTAATGAAACTATGCAGTAATTTGTCTGATTTAACGAGCCTTTGCATTCGAATAGCTTGAGGAATCATTTGCCCAAATTGTAAGGATGCACCCAGGATTACTGCCTTAAAATTAACTGAATTACAGTACAAATTGATATATTCGTGAGAATACAAATGTCACACACACACACACACCTGTATATCTTAGCCAGCAAACGAAAAGTAAACGGAGCCACTTCTCCAAAATCATTAACAAGATCTTCTGGCGATGATCTATGTCTCTGGAAGATGTTCCCTGTTAAAGCCACTTCTGCCTCCGACATCCTAGACAAAAACAATGAAACAAGTTAAACATTCTCATTCAATATCTATTATCTTAAACATAGATGTCACATATGTCCACAGCAATACATTACCTACAACATTTAACAAGGATGGAAATAAAAAGTGAAAAGCCAGTCATCGTACAAAGTTGGACAATTTAAAGTGTTATTACAACACCAATTCTTGAAGTCAACAGAATCAGAAAAACATAAATGAATATTTTTTTTACCAGTGTGCCTACAAAGTTGAACAATTTAAATTGTTATTACAACACCAATTGTTGCAGTCAACAAAATAAGAAAAACATTTATGTGAATTAATCACTGAACATTTCTAAAAACATGCAAGATCGGTTTTTTTATATAATATATCTTGGGAATATCATCAGTGACAATTTGACAAATTGCGACAGAATGCAGTTGACCTAACTCAGGTGGTATGGAAAATTAATCATGTAAATTGTGCAAGTGTATGACTTACTTATCCAAGTCGATGCAGCACTGGGCCAGCAGGTATCTACACTGGGGCATGGGACAGCTCTTGGTTGTTAGTAGTCTGTAGGCGCTCTCTGGCTTACCAGACCGATAGTAGCAGGTGGCCAGGAGAAACAGTGCCTCATCAGTGCTAACTGCAACATCAAAACCAAGTATCAATGCCACTGATCCTTATCCATCATAACTGGTCTTAAGGGTATTTTCCTACCCCCCACGAAACTTTCCTTTAAAGGTTGTTTATTTAACAGGACATCAAGATTTGTTCTTAAAATTACATGTTTCATGTTATATTCTGAAACCACAGATTTCTAGAAATAGCAATGCAAACAGATAGATGACTTAAGACAAAACTGGACTTTTTTGATAATGGGGGACAGTGCCACAGTGGTAGTTTTTCTTGGCTGACCAAAATATGGCAACTGCTCAAAGACAATGCACATTTACAAAGATGACTAAGTTAAATATAGTTAGCTAACATGGCAATAAACATAGATTAACATTCATTAATATAAGTGCATATATATATATGACACTGTGAAGTTTATGACTAGTAGTGTAATTGTAACAGCTCTACAGTCACAAAATATGAGCACACGAGTACATCATAGTAACGTTAAATCAGTGGCTTCAAGCAATATTTTATAAGTAAGACTGTTATGTTGGCAAGTGCTACTCACCTTCTGCATAGAGTCGTTCAGCAAGAAAGACTGCATCTCTGTATGCATAGTGGTTCAAGCACTGCCACACTGCAGCCTAGTAGAAATACACAATATTACAGAACTTCTTAAATACACCAGCTTAGCGGTAATGTCCAGTGATTTTGTAGCCAATGCACTGACAGTGACCATCTCCTAATCGTTCCCCAAAACTTTGATGGATATAAATCAGATTAAATATAATTTTTGACTCCATAGGAGAAATGGTTCATACGTTTGTACCAATAAATAATGGGCAACTTCTGAAATACAACAGTAGCTTCTAGCAAGAGGATCCAAACACCAGCTTTCCGATTGCGAATCTGACATTCTAACTTAAAAGAAGGCAGAAGAACCAGAGGGCACAAAGTAGCATTGGTTAAGGAACAGTGTAGGTTGGATATGAGAAAGTACTAATTTTCACAGTCAGAGGAGGGTAAATGAATGGAACAGACTGTTATTGTGTGAATGCTACTACTACTAGTGTGAATATGTTTAAGAATAAAATTGACAGATATCTTATAAGGGCGGGCTATACCTAGTCCTAGATGAAACATTTATTGGATTCCCGGCAAGCCAATGGCTTCCTTGTCCACTTGCAATCTGGAGCTTATAGCTTTGCCTTTGGATGGAAATCTGGTTAAACCTGGTGGTCAATGCGAAAAGTAAATATAATACCTCACCATTCCATTTGTAATTCTGTACTCTCCGGAAAATTTGCGCGATGAAAAACGGCCATTTTACATGTTACAAAATACTGCAGTTAGTTTGTTTTATGGTATGTAGGTCCCACTAATGAGTGAGACTGGAGCTGCTGTCAAGAAGACGACCTACTTCGTCTTGGAAATAGACAGATCTCTAACAACAAATGAAATATGCCAATTTGCAGTGTAATTGGTTGCCTAAACAAATTCGCATTTGTGGTGATAGTCGCACCGTACGGACACATAAAGGTATACATATTTTGGATCATGGTTGTGTTAATACGAATTTCATGTAAACTAACCTGTACTGGTTCTTGTATGACCATTTTGCAGGGCGTTTACCTCTCCCAACGGTTGAAACGACTAATCACACACAGGCGCCATTTTAACATTAATTCTGTCTGCTGGTCGTTAGGTGTCGCTCGTCTAAAGTAGTTCACATCTTTGCCACTAGTTGTTGATGTTTATTCATCCATAAATACATATAACACCTTTTAAAAGGGTTTAAAATTTCTGCCAATAATTAAACGCTATTATTATTATTATGTTCCAACACAATAAATAATTGCATTCTGTATTTTCCTATGTTGGATATGAACATTATTATTGTTGTTGTTGTTATTATTATTTGTACCTTCTAAATGCCAACAAATTGAACTACATGTAAATAAAACAAACAAGTAACCATTAATATACTCAGGTGTATGTAATTTAGTTACCACAAAAATAATGTTTAATTGAAAGTACTCAGCACAGTTTTAAGGTTCCATTACTTTAATATAATAGGTTAATATATTTACTAATAAATGTAGGCTTGAACTGTCATAAACATACACTGACTTTGAACATTTGGTTAAATATGAAGCAATACTTAGGCATTATTTGCAATACTGCATAACATTTTTTAAGTGTTGAATGGTTATAAAGATATTAATTAATAAAAAGTAGTTTTTTAGTGGCATTGGTTAAATAGTGTGTATTTATTTTGGATATCATAATGAGAAAGCATATTTTATTCCAAGCCCAGTTATTGAACGTAACTAAGTAACTACCTCTCTTTCAGTGTGTGGAGGGATCTCAACCATTCACCTGTTTTTGGAAAAGACTTCCCATCCTCCCACCTGTTTGGGGGGTCCCAAAAACTAGCCTCCCACAAATACCACTCCCAATTATGAGGAGCGTGCCAGGGGTCTCAACCTACCATCACCCATCTCATACCTCCCACTTCTTTGTGGGCCAATAAGAATATGAATACATTTATTTCAGGTAAAAAAACATATACGCATGCAAATTAATTAAAAGTAAAAAACGTAAGTAAAATATATATATATATATATATATATATATATATATATATATATATATATATATTTTACTTACGTTTTTTACTTTTAATTAATTTGCATGCGTATATGTTTTTTTACCTGAAATATATATATATATATATATATATATATATATATATATATATATATATATATATATATATATTTACAGTATATATATATAATACATATATTTATATTGTACTTATGTTTTTAACTTAATAATAATAATGTTTAAACAAATATAAATAAGTACGAAAAATATGTGTTAAAATATAATAATAAATAATCTAAAATCTACATTCTACATAGTTAAGTGTTTGTGCCCATTTAGACCACATGGGTTTTATCAAAGTATTTTCAATGTCTAAAACCATAAATATTTCTGTGCAATAGGACATCAAAATTATTAATGCAACTGCTAATAAACCTACTACTAGCACTGTTCAATTTGTTATATCCTAAGATCCACCTATGCATGTTATTGTCGGCAAATTGAAGTTTCAAGTAAGTGGTCTTGTAAAAATTTACCCATAGTTGGGAAAATAAATTTTACAATGACAGGCTTGAAATAGTCAATAGTTGTACACCAGTAGAGCAGTTATGATTGGTGCTGTTAGACCTGGCATGAAAGTTACGGAGATGTCTTATCATATCTTCATCATCTTTCAAATCACTATAAATAATTGCACCTAAATAATTGGCTTTTTCAACATATTTAAATGTGTTTTTGTTCATGTAAACAACTGGACCTTTTACACGAAAGCCATGTGATTTGATAACCATGCATATCAATTTATATAGGATTATAATATGATATCATATTCAAAACCAAACTAAGAACATGTATTAAGCAAAGCCTGAAGACCACAGAGACTCGGTGAAATGACACAATATTCCGCCTCCCACTATTTTTGAGTGTCCACCTCCCACCAATCCCGCTTCCCAACTCTCATCTATTTTTGAGACCAATCTCCTACCAATTTGAGGACCAACCTCCCACCTCCCACTTCCTGCCACCCCCTCTAATTTTTATGAGGCCAACCTCCACCTCTCACCAATTTTTAGGACAAACCTCCTACCTCTCACTTTCTGCCATGGCACCCCTCTAATTTCATGAGGCTAACCTCCACGTCTCACCATTTTTTAGGACCAACCTCCCACTTCCTGTCACACCCCCTTCTTCCTAAGCCTCCTACCTCAAACTTCTTACCACCCCCTCTAATTTTATGAGGCCAACCTCCACCTCTCACCAATTTTTAGGACCAACCTCCCACTTCCTGTCAAACCCCCCTCTTCCTAAGCTTGTCCACACACCACCTGTAACATGTTGCTTTGGTTTGTTAACATTTAAACGATGTTAGATGTAAAATATTGTTAAATGTTGCTCAATGTAAGATAGATAGATAAATCATGTTTTACTTATTTATTATTTTTCCTTTTTTTGTTGTATATACTTTTATTGATCCATCCTTGTTTTATCTCGCTTTTAGTGCAATGTTGCTAAGCTTTGCTTTGGGTCACTTTTCATCTTTTGATGGTATCACCAGTCCCCTGAACTTCAGTATAAAAAAGTTGTTCAATCTGGTTTCCTATAAATGTCGTCGTTGGCGTTCCATAGTCTATGGCATTTTTTTTGCATGTCAAAACACGTTGCTAGGAAACGCCATTTATTCACGTTGCGTGTGCTGGAGTATCCAAATCGGCAAACTTTATATAAATACGTTATCGCAAAGAAATCATGAAGTTTCGCGGAATTGGAATGTTTTGAGACTGTTAACGGTAAAACATGCTAGTTATTCATAGCGAGACTAGAGCGGAATATGCACTACGTTTTACATTTTGACGCATATTAGTTGAATTATCGCCCGCTCACGGCTACTGCCACTCGGTCTCGGGACGCCTACTGATTGGGACACTGCCCAATATTGGTCACGCGTCGCATTTTCCTCGCATACATATCAGTGGTTTGTGCTACTTTCAGTTGTATCCTACTCATATATAACATACTTTTGAGACGATTAAAAACCGGGCGTACACTTAGTCTTAAATTTAAACAATTATAAACAGCATATTCTAGCTAGCACCCAGGCCCAGAATTGGGCATTCATTTATAGTTATTTTACTAGACTTAGTAGTATCACTATCAGTCATTAGATAATCAAACAGATGTAACTTTCCAAGTTAAAACATTTGATGTTTGTAAGCTGATAAAGTTTGAAATATGTTATGTCAAATTTTTTTTATATGTATATGTTATTACGATCAACAATAAAATGTCAGACTTTCTTTTTACACTGTATTTATTATAGTTATTTGTGTAAATATTGTTGGTGAATATCCCCTGTTAATTCTTGTACAGATACAGTTAAGTTGTGGGGTGTGGTTGCTTGGCGGTCGGCGCACCAGGCTGTTAATCGAGAGATCAGGGGTTCGAGGCAGCTACTGCCATTTCGAAACTTCGGCAATTTCATTCACCCCACTTTGCATGTGTCTTTCACAAGAGATACTAAAAGCTGTTGACCCCTTCTTCCTAGTGTCTATAGCAAGGGAAGTCAAAGATCCCACAATTGAAAGGGGGTAAATGTGTATCTTGTCATGGAAACAATGAAAAGGACACTCTGAAAAGCCCGAGTTTACAAGCCTTGCAGACTAGAGAAGAAAACTAGTAACCAGAGATGAGATGAAATAATGTAGCAACATAATGTAACACTACCTACATCTTTTATACATATCTAATTAGCCTATGGGTTGTGATTCGCTTTTGTGGTATAGAGAGAATTTTTCAACAACCAAAAAGAAAGACAACATAGGTTTATTAGCATTATTGCTTTATAGTGAAAAATTATTTATTGCAGTTAAGATGAGTGCCTATATATACATGAGAAATGTTTAAAATGTTTCAGATAATGGTTTCCAAGCATGATGATGAGGTTGATTTTGACAAGTTAGAAACAGAACTGAATGATGCGCTGGAGCAAGAACAGCGGTACTGGAAAGAAAATGATGCCAAATTCAGGGCAGTGGACCAGCGCGTCGCCACCTATGAAGAGTTCAGGTAGCCAGCCAGGAACTTTTGTAAATTGCTTTTGTTGGAACGTTATTTGTTTAGAGGTATTTGGTTTATGGTGTGTAATGATGTTAAGACCTTCTTGCCATCCTATATTTAAATAACATTTTCAGAGCAAGCATCATTAAATGAACTTTTTCTTATTCACAAGAACTTGATTGGTTAAATAACATTATCAAGCATCATCATGATGAAATGAAAATTTTCTTATTTACAACTTAATTGGTCATGGGCTAATGGATTCAGCTGTTTTTTATGTGATGCTGTGGAGCAACCCAAAATGAACAGAGCCAGAAAAAGACTATATATATATATATATATATATATATATATATATATATATATATATATATATATATATATATATATATATATATATATATATATATATATATATATATATATATATATGTGTGTATATAACTGTCTTTTCATCTCTAATTTCCCCTATGCCAAATTATTTATAATAGGTCACTGTTACTATTATGAACATGTTAACTGAATCAAACAATACAATGTTGAATAAACAAAAACTCCAGTCACATCAACCCAGAATGACTCATTTGTAGCAGCCGATTATAGTGAGCAATTATTGTTATCTTACAAATCACTGTTGAGAAAAATAATTGTTCAGTATATTAGGTTGTTATCATGTGAGTGTGTACCATGTAATTATATATATATACATATATATATATATATATATATATATATATATATATATATATAATATAATATATATATAATATATATTATATAATATTAATATATATATTTTATATACTTTTTTTTTGCGCTTTTTATGGGTCAAACATTTCATGAATGCTACATTCTTTCAGAGACATTGTGCTTGCATCCCACTTGAAACCACTCGAAAGAAATGACAAGATGCCAACAACAGGTTTCCATCAGCCATGGAATACGGTGGCAAGTGGTTCTACTGCAACTGGCATTACAAAGCAACCTGCAGACATATCTCTGGTATGGTGAAACCATGATATATGTGTGTATTGGTCATCATTATGTAAATCACCGTAATCGTAGTTTTGCAAAATGTTTAACTGAATCTGGTGTTCAGCTCTGGCATTGACATATTTTTACCACTACAGCCAATACTAGATTTAAATGAGTTTATATAATAATATATATATATTATATTTTTTTAAATAATTAATTGTAAGCATAATTATGTGCATTTTTAGTTATTTTATTGTAAAGCGCACAGATTTAATCTGCACAACTGTAAAAGAAACATGTATTAATATTATTTTTATGAATGAAGATAACTTTTTTATGGATATGATTTGTACAATTGGAACCGTTTCAGTTTAGTTTCTCTCCACAGAAGGGCAGATTGGAGCCAGCATGTTAATCGTACTTTATATATGTAAATGCAATGTGCTACAGTTTATAATTGGTGTATGCATAGTTTCTGCAGTAATGTTGTTGCATTATATCTTAATGGTTCTATTTTGTGGTTATAAAATAATTTTAATTTCAAAATAGTACAGCGTTACCTTACATCACCAAACACACCCATAAAATGTATGTCACAAACATGAAAATAAAATAATAAAAATAATAACTTTTCTGTAGTACCCCTTTAATTACAAAATATTGCTCTTTCTACCCAACCTTGGTTATCTTACTGATTCTTGCATCTTACTGTTACTTATTTGTTACACTACAGGGTGTGGCAAAACTACCAAAAAATGGACACGAGTTTGCATTGCGCTGGAGACGATTTAACAACGCTGACAAATACAGATATCTCTTGGACATAGGTGCTCAGCATCTCGGAGACGTGTTCAAGTCTGAGATCAGCTTCGGACTGCTTGGTGATATACTGCTGGTGTTACAGCAACGCATGACCCTGGAGGATACATCACAGATCATTGACATTTTGGCAAGTCTGTCTCATGCTGGTAGATTTGGTTTGTCTGTGAAGTTTTTAAGTGCTGCTGAGATGGAAACAGGTGCAAAGCTGTTCTCCCAGATACACGAGGCCCTGCAGAGTCTACTGCCAGAGTCTGGCAGGAACGAGGCATTGGAAGCATTTAACAGTTTGAAGAAGGTTTATGAGATTTAAATATGTGTTGTTGTTGTTACCATACCACTGATTTGCTGATGCAGTATCTTTTACAAATTTAAGACAAAAAAGTTTAAATTTTGTGATGTGATGATAATAATGGATTATCGGTAATGTTTAATAAAACGTAATAACCGAGTTGGTATCATGACGTATCTATACTACTCTCTGCACTTTTTAATTATTGGCTGTCTGTGGTTTTCATTATTGGCAGTTTTCATTGTTATATTCATGCGCATACACATGCACACACGATATGTATATATGTTAATTAGTGTAATTTTTTATATCTAGGCCTATATAAAAATAAGCAATCCTGTCCTGACAATTTATTTGGCAAGGAAATTGAAGGATTTTATTGGTGGTAGAAAGTCTTCATGCAAGATGCTAGCCATTAAAAACAAGATACAATCACACTTAAGTGTTAATTCAACTTAATTAATTGTGCTGAAATATGTCAGGCTATGAGAAATTGGGCGTACACAATAATATTACAATATGAGGAAAATATATCGATGAATTTATATATACTTTCTGTCAACATTGAAAAAACCGGTAAGTTCTACCGCCTCTGAAACTGCAGGTAATAAACAGTGGCGTACATATTATAGGGGGCATTGGGCCCCCTTGCCCTTGGGTGAAATTAGTGATGTTTTCCATATATGTAATCTGTTGCGGCGCTAATGCATGGTAGCACAGAAACTAATGGGTGACGTTTGCACCAAACCCTTTGGTAACCCCGCTGTGAAATCCTAGATACGCCCCTAGCAATAAACAGTAAATATACGCGATCAGCATTGCACCGTTGGTTTCACGCGTGGCTGCGCGCGAAACATAGTCGTTGACCCACTGCCCTCACAACAGCAGAGAGTTTATGTAACTGTCTTCTTTACGTAACTGTTTCTATGTACAGTACTGAACTGAGTCTGTTGGTCTGCTCAACAACACACACCAGGTCATGACAGCATACGCACGATGCGTGTCGGTGCTTTTTGTGTGTTTAATGGTCCTCCGCCGACGAAGCTTCGCTGTCGAGCCAGGTAAGCGTAGCAATTACTGGTGAGGCTGGTCGGAGAAAGTTAGGCGACTCTGCAAGGTTCATAACTCAAATGCTATAGTCTATATATAGCACTAGCTTGACCTTATACTCAGTCTTCGACAATTAACGTTCTCATTCAGATACTGTTGCGTGCCATACAGTAAGCCTTCAGCCACGCATATCCTGTACAATTACGCATCCAGACATGCATCGACAATCGTTCAACAGGATGAGGGGTCACGGGGTAAACCCGCCACGGTTTGAGCTCGTTAAATTTACCGCATAGTCTAGGTTTAGTTTTAGTCGCACGTACGTCCGTGCTGTCCCCTGGCCCCGTTTGTCACTTTTGAGGTAAACGATCACTTTCGCAGATCAGCTAATTGTTTACATTTGCATAATCGTTTACATAGGCTTAACCCCCGGCCCCCATCGTAGCGCTATATTCGAACGACGAGGCATCACGTTTAATTTCCGGACATTTACGTAACGCATAACTAAGTCTGGTCTGCTAAATGTACACCTGCCACACACATTTGAATATGACAAAGAAAAAGTATACACGAACCATTCAGGTGCTTTTAGTGTTTTATGGTTATCCTACGAATATTCGCTGTCGAGCTAACAATCTTTTCTTTATGGTTCAGGCTGACCGCAGAAAGTGAGTTGTTGTCACGAGTGTCTTCCCCGTTTTGAGTCCAAACGCGACACCTAGGCTTAGCTACAGTTTGTTTACAATTTGCCAATTACCTAACCCCAACCCTGATCGTTGAGCGCCATTGATACAGGGCTTCACATTTATATAGCTATATATAAATGTTTTATTTCAGACAAGAGCCTATATATATATATATATATATATATATATATATATATATATATATATATATATATATATACTAGTGCCCTGCACGGGCCTAGAATTTGATCCCAAGCCCGGCCCGCAATTAGCAGTTAGAGTCCAGGCCCGGCCCAGGCCCGCAATAATTGTTCAAGCCCAGCCCAGGCCCGCAAACTAGAATTTAGGCCCAGGCCCGACCCACACCGTGAATGTTTGGCCCAGGCCTGGCCCGCAAGTTTCAGGCCCAGGCCCGGCCCATACCCGCGGGCCAAAGATGGGTAAGCCCGCGGCCCGCAAGCCCACGGCCCGCTAAGTTTACAGAAGATAAACCTATAATCTTATAACAAAAATGAGGATGAGTTTTAAAAATCCAGCACCACCAGCTTCTTCAAACTTACAAATATCCTGAAGAAAAATAAAGAAAAACTTCTTAGTGTCATTACTATTAAATATGATAACAAAATTTATATTTGGCTTTAATGTATTGGCTTATGGTTAGGGTAGGAGATTTGTTTATCTAACCATGACTTAACCCATATGCAAGCCATAATCCCAATTTATATTGTTAATTGAATTAGTTCAACTAAGTTAACATAATTTAATATGATATTTCAATTAAATGTCACCCACTGGTATTTCCAGCAGGCCTGCAGTCACTAGCCTGAGACAGACAGGTTCAGACATGTGTGAATTAGTACAAGTGTGAATGAATTAAGACTGGGGAGAAATACCAGTTACCAACTGGGTTGGGTAGTGGGCTAGTGGCGGAGTGGGCACTTGGCAGTGGGCAGGTCATTCAGGTGGGCAATGTTTGGAGGGAAGACCTAGACAATAGAATGTCCACTGGTAGGGAGGGTCAAAGGGTGATAAGTTGATCATTAATCATGGCTTGATTGCCTCTGCAAATATTTCTAAAGTAAACATTTGGGACTGGCTAATTCCAGCCAAGTGAACTTATGGGGCTATTAGATTCCATGCAAGGTCTCAATTTGCAACTATATAATACTAAAGAAATAATTTTAAGTATTCAGTAACCGGAATTAATTTATAATCAGTTTTTATTAAAAAATAAAGTAATAATCGGTGTTTTGTATGAATATTTGTATTATGTCCAGGCCCAGCCCAGGCCCGGCCCGGCCCACTCACACTAGGCCCAGGCCCGGCCCAAGCCCGATGTGTTTAAATTGTTTTCAGCCCAGGCCCGGCCCGGGCCCGCAGTATGTAGGCCCAGGCCCGGCCCGGCCCGCGAAATTATGTACAGGCGCGGGCTGAGGGCCGGGCCGGGCTTGGACCCAAAGCCCGGCCCGCGCAGGGCACTAATATATACATATACATACAATACAAGAAAAAACTATACATACATGTTGAACGTTACAGGTACATGTAGAATAAAAAATATATCTATAAATAAGTACACATGTCATAAATTAAAAGCATACAATTGATCAATCTAATGTTTAATCATTGGACTTTCATAATAAATCGAAGTGTGAAAATAATTAACAAAAAGCGGATCATCTTACTTTTCTAACTGGCATAAAAGGTTAAATATTGACAGGCGAATGTGTTTGTTAAAGGATTTTACATAATTAGTAGCGAACATATGACTTGCACTACAACGGGGTGACAAGTTGTGTAAAATTCTAAAACGGTTGTCATAAGCAACAGTACCTTTCAGACTGTTTTTTTTTTAATTACACCAAAAACTTGAGGTATACATTTAACCACAGTATGAATTAAATAAAGTTGTTTAAATGGAACTGTTGCATCAGTAAAATTTCCTGGCTAAAACATTTGCCTGTATATAAATACATCTTTTCTGCCTGGCAATATCAGTAAGGTTATTGTTTATAATACGACAAAGTTATTTACATTTCTCAGTGTGAGGTAGTGTATGGTTATTAATAACAACTGGGTAAATATTTTTTTTGTCCTCAGGTTTGTTATCAATAACCATACGGAAAGATGTGTTGGCATTGTATGTTATATCAAACATATTGCCGTACTCGGCACAACAATCGGTGAGTTTTCTCAACCCAGCAACACTAGGTGGAAAAACACAAAGATCATCGGCATACATCATATGGTTCATTATGGTGCCTGCGTAAAAACAACAAATTTGTAGTTTATTCAAATTTACACTTAGGTCATCCATGTAGTCGTTAAAAAGATGTGGAGAAAGGAGGCCCTGTGGCTAATCCTGTGACCTCAGATTCTAGGGTGGGCAAAAGACCAATAGTTTGATAATCTTCAAAGGCTAACTAAGCACAGTTCTTGGACGACAGAGGGGAAGATGAAACCCCATCTGAAGTAATGCAACAGCTGGAAGATGCAGTGCAAGATGCACATGTACTCCAATTACTGGAGCAGTATGACGAAACATTGCCACCAACAAGCATCTACTGGAGACATTACATGAACATGGTTATAATACTGCTAATGTCCATATGCGCAGAACGTTCAGGTGATTGGCAGATGCATAAATCTGCCTTTCTTACAACTTACATGAGATGGGGAACAGTGTATGCAATAGATGTGAACCAGCTAGAAGTTTCTCATCCAGATGTGCACCGACAGTTCATGGATGGAAACTTTGTTGTAAAATCTACACACAAAACATTCAAACAGATCAGTACTGACCTGGCATTGGAACAAAGTGCGAAAAGTGGCAGGTAGTTTAGTAGTGATTACCCGATCAGACAATGTGATGGACAAATGGTGTTTGACATACAATGAACATAACCGTCTTGTTGATGAGATGTCCGTCATGTTTGGTTTAACTATAGATGATGCAGAATATGCACCTTCTGCAAACAAGAGCGTCAGCAAGGGTCAAAAGGGACAGAGATGATGTCCAAAAGCTGCTGGACCAACTGGAACAATTGTCTGTGTTCAATACACATTGTCCACACTTGACCTGTCTTGTGACTTGGGACATTGCACCTGAAAGCATCAAGACTGCTTTGCTCACAGCTCAAACACACGGAGAAGACAAGATCGAAGAGTTCATGGAGACTCGGCTATGTAAAAGACAAGTGAAGTTCCATGTGAAGCTGAAACAATCACAAAGCGTTAGTCACAAGAAGAAGTAGTACATTGTTGAGACACACCCAAATCAAAAGGTTAAAACTGTAAAGGCTGACAAGGTGCTTTTTTAGTGACTTCTGGTGGCCAAAGATGCAAGGCGTGAGATGACCTCAAGAAACTGTTGTGTCATGAACTTTCACCAGTTCCACTCACACAGCTGGAAATCTACGATCCACAAACAAGGCTGCACTTGGAAAGCTCCAAGAGGAAGATATGACCGTTGAAACCCTGCCAGCTATAAAACTTAAAACTTGCACCATTATAGATGGACAAGCCATGGCACAAGCATTGGAAAGCCAGCAGGGCCAAAGATGTTTGGAGATCTTTTTGATGCATTCAGTGATGCAGTATTGAACCATTTCTGCGAGTGATGCACATGGGTAGATGTTGTCTTTGACAGGTACTAGAAAGAGTCAATCAAATCAGGAACCCGAGCAAAACGAGCAGGTCAAAGCAGATCTATCCATCATAAGATTGACGGCAGAGACGTTCCTTTACTGGTCAACTGGAAACAAATCAACGGTCTCACAAATAACAAATCTAATCTTACATAATTCCTGAGTGAACAAATGCTGGTGAAGGCAAAGGAAACTTTGCCAAATTGTGAGTTAGTCAAATCTGGAGGCTTTGCTGATGAAACTACAGCAGAATTGTCCCACGGACATGCAGTTACCTCCAACTCTCCGAAGGAAAATCCCAGCATAGCATGCATTAACAGGATGTGACACTGTCAGTTAGCTGAGTGTACACATGGAAAACATTCCAGAAGTATGCAGTTCTGTTGGATCATCTTGGATGCGGAGCTCTTTCTGAAGCCACAGAGAAACAAGCAGAGGAATTCATCTGCATAGTCTATTTGCCATGCACCAACAATGCAGCCATCAACGAAGTGCATTACAGACTATTTAAGAAATATACCAAAGATCGAGAAAAGCTTCTGCCTACCCAGATTTGTCTTTCCAAACACATCCAATGTGCTCACTACCAGAGCCATGTTTGGTATTTGTCAGATAACACGTCTCCTGACCACGCTTCACCCATCAATAATGGCTGTTACAAGGATCCCACCAGTGGATAACTTCACCCACATCTGATGGTAGAGGACCCCTTACCACAGGAATTCTTAGATATTGTGTACTGCAAATGCAAAAACTGCAACTGCAAGATGCACCTGCAGATCCAAGCAGCTAAAGTGCACAGGTGCATGCTCATGCAGCGATGATATCTGCCGGAACCCATTTACTACGATGGACGATGAAGAATCAGACTAATTATAAGTTACACGTGTCCTTCTAATGTCTGTCTTCACAGATAATGAATGAACTGCCCACATATGCAGTGATTAGGTGGGGATATGTGCAGCAGAACATTGAACAATATGGAGAAAGGGTGGGATTTAACTGACTGGTGGATAAGAATACCATGTGTAAAAATATTACTTTATAATAATACGTAATCATATTTTAATGCCAGTATTGGTAATTGGGGTTTAATTAAGATATGTTTTTCAATGACTGTAGTGTTTCATTTTCTGACTATCTTGAAAATATGTTTTTATGAACTGGTATTATTTTGTGATAAAAATAATTAGCATGTACCATGTATGTACGAAGTTATAGAAACTATTGTATCTTTGATCCAGAAACCAACATAAAATATTCATATATTTTGGTACATTTTATGGTTTTTTGTAGAATATTGCTATAATATTGATGTAATTATTTTTCTCTGACATAGCCCTCCATATTCCAGATATTTAGATACCACATTTAGTTATGTAGCTCTATGATTAGCAGAGCTACGGCTGATTATGTATACATAAGTAAACGTTACAAAATCGTGACAAAATCTTAACACCATCTTCGCTAAATATCTCACTACAGTGTACACAGTAAAAAATCACAATAGAAAGTGTTACCCAGGCTGGTTGTGACCG
The DNA here is from genome assembly GCA_963662155.1 of Lamellibrachia columna. Classification (NCBI taxonomy): domain Eukaryota; kingdom Metazoa; phylum Annelida; class Polychaeta; order Sabellida; family Siboglinidae; genus Lamellibrachia; species Lamellibrachia columna. The sequence goes on from OY759271.1 coordinate 50,839,779, forward strand.
GTAAAGGTCATAGATAAATTGTGGCATGGGTGACAGCTTGTAACATTTAAGTACCGCTGATGTCATTTTTCTGAGATTATTACCTAGTTTATTACATGTTAAGCTCCGCCTAGTTTTTTTTTAGTTGTTTTGTTTCCAGCACTCAGCAGCGGTCTATTAACTGACTAGTCTGTATGTTGTGGATACTACAACTGCATGGTGTTTCGAGGTTTCATTCAACTAGTCAGCCTTTTACAGAGCATTATCGCCAAGGCCCAAGCCGACCTTTATATGCTGGCATTGAGGGGGGTCATGCACTGCCAGGGTACATGTCATCCCCAATGACAATGGTTCATTTACATCCCCCAATTAAATGAGATGGGACTGACATTAACATGATCATCCAAGTCATGAGGAATACATAGTTCCCAATGTTGAAAGCCGCCCAGCTGAGTTCCTGCCCACAGGTGTTTACGCCAAACAAACACACACTTAAACAACTCTGGATGGGCTAACCACTACACTACCGCGCCTACGTGGTAAGTTATACGGGCTCTTGTGTAATTACTGAATGCTATGAATTTATAACATTTTATACTGATACATGGTAATACATTGATTTATTGATAACTAGGGAAACAAACTGTCGCAGTCATCATAATTGTCACGATCCGTGTTATTAGTTTTCGTAAGTTGGTGGTAGAAAGTCTTCATGCAAGATGCTAGCCATTAAAAACAAGGCACGGTCACACCTAAGTGTTAATTCAACTTAATTAATTGTGCTGAAATATGTCAGGCTAGGAGAAATTGGGCTTACACAATAATATTATAATATGAAGAAAATGTCTTGATCGATTTATATATACTTTCTGTCAGAATTGAAAAAACAGTAAGTTCTACCGCCTCTGAAACTGCAGGTAATAAACAGTGGCGTACATCTAGGGGGCATTGGGCCATCTTGGCTCAAATTAGTGATGTTTTCCCTTTGGCTATGTAACCAGTTGTGCGCTACTACATGCATGGTAACATAGAAACTAATGGGTGATGTTTGCCCCCAAGCCCTTTGGTCAAGCCCTTTGGTCAACCCCGTTGTGAAATCCTAGATACACTTGGGGCAATAAACAGTAAATATACGTGATCAGCACTGCACCGTTTGTTTCACGTGTGGCTGCACATGAAACATACAATGCTGAAATAGTCGTTGACACACTGCCCTCACAACTGCTGAGAGTTTATGTAACTGTCTTCTTTATGTAACTGTTTCTATGTACAGTACTGAACTGCGTCTGTTGGTCTGCTCAACCACATACACCAGATCATGACAGCGTATGCACGATGCGTGTTGGTGCTTTTTGTGTGTTTAATGGTTATCCGTCGACGAAGCTTCGCTGTCGAAACAGGTAAGCGTAGCAATAATTTACTGGTGAGGCTGGCCGGGGAAAGTTAGCAACTTAGCAAGGTTCACAACTCGATAGCTATAGTCTGTAAAACTGTGTGTGTGTGTGTGTATATATATATATATATAGCGCTTGACCTTGCTTAATTAGTCTTAGACAGTTGACGTTCTCAGTTAGAGAATATACATGGATTGACCAGTTTCATGTCACACTTCCTTCTGTTACGCATATCCTGTGTAACTGTGCATCAGACATGCATCGACAATCGTTTATCATGGGATGAGGGGTCATGGGGTAAACCCGCCAACTGTTTGAGCTCGTTAGATTTACCACATAGTCTAGGTTTAGTTTTAGTCGCACGTACATCCATTCTGTCCCTTGGCCCCATTTATCACTTTTGAGGTCAACGATGATGTTTGCTGACAACGAGGCATCACGTTTAATTTCCGGATGTTTATGTAACTGTTTCAGTGCATAACTGTAACTGTTTCTACACTAAACTAAATCTGGTCCACTAGACCTGCCACACACACATTTCACCATGACAAAGACAAAGTATACATGAATCATTCAGGTGGTTTTTGTGTGTTTTATGGTTATCCTACAAATATTCGCTGCCGAGCCAAGTATGTGTAGCCAGCAATCTTTTCTTTATGGTTCAGGCTGACTGAAGAAAGTTAGTTTTTGTCGCGGGTGCCTTCCCCGTTTTTAGTCCAATGACGACAGCTGTTTGTTTACAATTTGGCATTTGCCAAATACCCAACCCTGATCCTTGGGCGCTGTTATCACCATGACACAGGGTTTCACATTTAATTGCTGAACATTTCACACTTCACATGTCAGTACATTGGAACCTGTTTTGGGTAACCACTTACTCGTCTTGCACAACCAAAGTGGTCTCTCGAAACAAGTGGTCTCTCAAAACAAGTGGTCTCAAAACAAGTGGTCTCTCAAAACAAGTGGTCTCAAAACAAGTGGTCTCTCAAAACAAGTGGTCTTTCAAAACAAGTGGTATCTCAAAACAAGTGGTCTCTCAAAACAAGTGGTCTCTCAAAACAAGTGGTCTCTCAAAACAAGTGGTCTCTCAAAACAAGTGGTCTCTCAAAACAAGTGGTCTCTCAAAACAAGTGGTCTCTCAAAACAAGTGGTCTCTCAAAACAAGTGGTCTCTCAAAACAAGTGGTCTCTCAAAACAAGTGGTATGTCAAAACAAGTGATCTCTCAAAACAAGTGATCACTCAAAACAAGTGGTCTCTCAAAGCAAGTGGTCTCTCAAAGCAAGTGGTCTCTCAAAACAAGTTGTCTCTCAAAACAAGTGGTCTCTCAAAACAAGTGGTCTCTCAAAACAAGTGATCTCTCAAAACAAGTGGTCTCTCAAAACAAGTGGTCTCTCAAAACAAGTGGTCTCTAAAAACAAGTGGTATCTCAAAACAAGTGGTCTCTCAAAACAAGTGGTCTCTCAAAACAAGTGGTCTCTCAAAACAAGTGGTCTCTCAAAACAAGTGGTCTCTCAAAACAAGTGGTCTCAAAACAAGTGGTCTCTCAAAACAAGTGGTCTCTCAAAACAAGTGGTCTCTCAAAGCAAGTGGTCTCTCAAAGCAAGTGGTCTCAAAGCAAGTGGTCTCTCAAAGCAAGTGGTCGCTCAAAGCAAGTGGTCTCTCAAAGCAAGTGGTCTCTCAAAACAAGTGGTCTCTCAAAACAAGTGGTCTCAAAACAAGTGGTCTCTCAAAACAAGTGATCTCTCAAAACAAGTGATCTCTCAAAACAAGTGGTCTCTCAAAACAAGTGGTCTCTCAAAACAAGTGGTCTCTCAAAACAAGTGGTCTCTCAAAACAAGTGGTCTCTCAAAACAAGTGGTCTCTCAAAACAAGTGGTCTCTCAAAGCAAGTGGTCTCTCAAAACAAGTGGTCTCTCAAAACAAGTGGTCTCTCAAAACAAGTGGTCTCTCAAAACAAGTGGTCTCCCATAGCAGGTTGCAGCAGAGGAGGTTGGCAGGCTAAGGTCATGCACAGTAGATGTTTACATGTTAAGTTCCACCTAGTTGTTTTTTTTAGTTGTTTTGTTTCCAGCACTTGGCAACGGTCTATTAACTGACTAGTCTGTATGTTTTGGTTACTACAATTGACATGTATGCTATTCCCCTGAAATAATTATGTGAATGGGACATGTCAACTGATATTTTATTATGCATTTTAATCACACCCTTCTGAAAGTGTTTCAAATGACAAGCTAGCCCACAGCCCCAGGCGAGTTGACTTGCTTAACTTAACTACTCAAGATACTGCTGTAGTTCATATTTTGAACAGAATGTTTTCATTAGAATGCTGCACACAAGCACATAGGCCATATTATAAGAATATTGACAAGCTGAAAAAATACAAACATGAGCAACTAAGCTTATCCAAGAAATTCAATGAGTTTTTATGCCATGTATATAATGCTAATCTAGTTGAGTCATTAATTCAGACACATCATTGATTATGATGGTTTGCGTCAATTCAAGTCACTTGTTATCAGAGTATGGGTCAATTACATTACCGGTATAACAATTCTAATTACACACCAACTATAGCATATAAATTCTAATTCCACCTCAGAAATACCAAGGCTAATTATCAATTTCATATCGAAATAAAACAATAATAATAATAATTTGAGTCAAAACACAGGCTGACTTCATGACAATACTAAGTGTTGTTTGGCCCTTGGAATAATATATTAACACTTCAACATTGACATCAATACACCGGTAATACTCTTCGATATATAAAAAATATAAATTTGAACTTACGAGCTTTAATGTTAGTCACAACACAGAAGTGCAAGTACTGATGTCTCAGTTTCTTGTATTGTTTGTAGCCATAAATGAAAAATCCATTTAAACATATCCTATGTTATGATAAATACAATTATAGTTATCATCTACTTGGACACTAAGTTGTTATAATTCTTGTAACCATTATGTTTGTTTTGAGGCCGTCTCAAAGACATGGTGAAATTACTCGCATTATCACGGACCTCAACAATCATGGAAAGTGCATCATACGGATTTATGGAACCACAAACAACTGAAAGTAGTTTTGAATTAATGAAGCAGTGCTGAGTATTGGGTCCAGTTTATGCACCACAATAATGGATTAAATATTTATACCGGACTGCGCCAATGTGACAGTGGCTAGAATTCAGCATTTGTAATATACCTGTATTTGTTTATATACCTGTACCAGATTCGTCTACTTATAATAAAGATTCTCTCATGATGAATTCATTTTGATCTGTACTTATTTATTTTAATAACTGATTTGTGTATTAAATTAATTTTCTAATGCGACTGCAATGAATAATAGATAACTATTATCTGCAATGAATAATAGATAACTATTATCTGGTTTCACTGTGTTAGTTAAGCAATGCAGTTACTTTCTCTGCAATGAACATTTTGAGTAATAAAGCCTTGACATGAGAAATTATGCAAGCATAATTAACCTTAAAGATGTTTATTCTTTACAAGCCATTATGAATGACATACATAGTTCATGTGGTTCTGTATTAAGCCATGTAGAAACAGATTTTGCTTAATATAATCATTTGTTTTATGTTATTGAATTTATTTGTGATTGGTTGAATTTCTTTGTGTTTGCGAAAATGTGCTGTAATGCTGCTACCAAAGAGTGCTGCTACTGCCACAACAGGGTCCAGACCTGTACCACCACAACACTGTCACTGGCCCAGGAGGGGGGCCTGTTTTCAAGAAGGGAAATGCACATTAATTGAATTTTTATGAATTGACAAAAGCAAAGAGTACCAACAAAGTGTCAAACGTTTTAATATTACAACACATGCTACCATCTCGGACAAGTGATTATGGAATGAAAGCGGTTGCCGACGAAGGTTTACCTTCACCGCCAAACACTGTAAATAGACTGGCTCGCAACTTCCGGTGGTAGTTTATGATTGTGTCTGTGAGGAAGGTACACATACATGGTGGCACATGGATACCCCTGCATTGTGTTAATTTTATTGGCATTTGTGTTTCAATTGTGTTTCACATGTACAGTGTATTGGAAACACAAAGAACTCGATTAAAATAAAAAAATCAGAACTTGTCCCGCATGCATGCTTGCCTCTGCTTCACAACATAAATGACCAACTTGCATGAAAATTCTACATAACAAGATTATACAGACTTAACTTAAAGGTACCTCATCAATTCTATTTTTTTTCCTTTAAAAGATCTAATGACTAAAATCAGTTCTTTCGATTATTTGAGCAAAAATATGCACTTTTTAGTTAAACTGACTGCGGATATTACTTAAATTCACAATATTACTTAAATTCACAATACGCTAAATCAGTTGAAGATGCAATTTTAATGAAACATTTCTAATTAGCAAAATATACCTCACAATATAACAAAATGGAGGAGATTAGTAAGAGGTGTTGCATCTGGCGGATAATGGTGCATCATACGTACAGTGCATAGTGATCTGTCTTTCTTTTGCTTGATCAAATTTAAACTGTCGACATGTTCCGGTCGCTCATAACAGTAACATTGATGTGATCATGACCATATGGTCATTGGTCTCATTTGGCAGGGGTCGCTCATTGCAGGTACATTAATGTTAGAAACAATCCGTGCCTAGGATTGTGGTCACCCATGACAGGTTCTACTGTATCCGCAATTAATGCCCAGCTACCATAATTATAATATTTTCAACCCAATATATCCATTTATTTACTATTATTATTAGTTGTTATATTTGTGGGTGTGCATAATTGCAACATCATATCTCTGTCAGTTTCGCATCTATGGGGCTGACATTTTGTAAGTGTGCTCAGCCATGGGGATGGTTCTGGTATAAAAAAATTCTCCCAGAGGTGGGGTCACAATTTTTAAAGCATCTAGGAGGAATCAGCATCATGAATATTAGCAATTCTGTTGTAATCATGCACTTATTACTCATTTCAGCATCAGTCACACCGTGGCTGTTGTTTGCCAATGACAAGCACATTGGAAGAGTTTTGATGGACGGGCAGGATCGCAAGGTCCTATCACATGGCCACAAGGCTGTCCATGTGCTTGACTATGAATACGCAGAACAGAAGATCTACTTCGCTGATGACACAGTCAAAAAGATACAGAGGATGAACATTGATGGATCATTTCAGCAGACTGTCGAGCAGCATCACAGCTCTGGTGTGGCTGGCATTGCTGTTGATTGGGTTGCAAGGTAATGCATCTGTGCAATTAGATATACGTTACTGCTTTCTGCATATTGGTTTTCGTCATATGATTTGTTGCCAAAGAGAATGCAGAAACTTCTTCGATGTTTACATATTGCAATTGTGTAACAATGTACAACGATAATATTGACATTTTGTTATGCATTCACTGTTACAACTTGTTTCTGTCATTTGTCAACTGCCTGAAAAGACCATATAAGGGAATTGAATCCATTTATTTAACCTATATGTTGTGATGTGTGCAGTTAACATGTTTATATCACACTTGTAGGATATAGTTACAACACAATTATCTTATTGTGCTCTTGTGTATTGCATGCCTGTGTATTGGTTTTTGTGTATTGCATGTGCAAGTGAATTGTGTTCGTGTATATTGCATGCCTGTGAATTGGGCTCTTGTATATTGTGTATTGCATGCCTGTGAATTGTGTTCTTGTATATTGCATGCCTGTGAATTGTGTTCTTGTATATTGCATGCCTGTGAATTGTGTTCTTGTATATTGCATGCCTGTGAATTGTGTTCTTGTATATTGCATGCCTGTGAATTGGGCTCTTGTGTATTGTGTATTACATGCCTGGGAATTGGGCTCGTGTGTATTGCATGCCTGTGAATTGTGTTCTTGTATATTGCATGCCTGTGAATTGGGCTCTTGTGTATTGTGTATTACATGCCTGGGAATTGGGCTCTTGTGTATTGCATGCCTGTGAATTGTGTTCTTGTGTATTGCATGCCTGTGAATTGGGCTCTTGTGTATTGTGTATTGCATGCCTGTGAATTGTGTTCTTGTATATTGCATGCCTGTGAATTGTGTTCTTGTATATTGCATGCCTGTGAATTGTGTTCTTGTATATTGCATGCCTGTGAATTGTGTTCTTGTATATTGCATGCATGTGAATTGTGTTCTTGTATATTGCATGCATGTGAATTGTGTTCTTGTATATTGCATGCCTGTGAATTGGGCTCTTGTGTATTGTGTATTACATGCCTGGGAATTGGGCTCTTGTGTATTGCATGCCTGTGAATTGTGTTCTTGTATATTGCATGCATGTGAATTGTGTTCTTGTATATTGCATGCCTGTGAATTGTGTTCTTGTATATTGCATGCCTGTGAATTGGGCTCTTGTGTATTGTGTATTACATGCCTGGGAATTGGGCTCTTGTGTATTGCATGCATGTGAATTGTGTTCTTGTATGTTGCATGCCTGTGATTTATGCTCTTGTGTATTGCATGCCTGTGAATCGTGTTCTTATTAATTGCTGCCTGTGGATTGTGTTGTTGTATATTACATGCCTGTGAATTGTGTTTTTGTGTGTTACATGCCTGTGGATTGTGTTGTTGTATATTACATGCCTGTGAATAGTGTTCTTGTCTATTGTATGCCTGTGGTTGTGGATGTTGTTCTTGTGTATTGCATGCCTGTGAATTGGTTTCATATGCATTGCATGCATGTGAGTTATGCTATTGTGCATTGCATGACAGTGAATGTTGTTTTTGTGTATTGCATCCCTGTGAATTGTGCTCTTGTGTATTGCATGCCTGTGGATTGAGTTCATATATATTGCATCCCTGTGAATGTTGTTCTTGTGTATTGCATGACTGTGGATTGTGCTCATATATATGGTATGCCTGCGAATTGTATTCTTGGGTATTGCATGCCTGTGAATTGCGTTCTTTTGTAGTGCATGCATGTGAAATGTGTATATGCATTGGTCATTTGTTTATTCAATGCAGGTGGATTGTGCACTTGTTTATTCAATGTGAACATATGAATTGTTCAATTGTTTATTTTTCTTAATCCTAATAATTCTTATCAGTGATTATCTTCAGTGGAGACCAAAGTATAGGTACTGCTAAGCACCATGGTTTCATTTATACAGTTGACTATAGTTACACTCTGTGCCTCTTGCAGGAAACTCTACTGGACAATGACAGTTTTGAGAGGAGTATTTGTAGCAGAGTTGAATGGAACTCATGTCAAAGTCATGGTTCGGTCTCACTCACCCAAGCCAAAAGCAATAGCTCTTCATCCAGGCAAAGGGTAAGCATAACATCAATATACTACTACGTAGTACATTTATTCATAAACAAATGTGTACGATTCAGTTAAACAACATGTGCATTCATTAAATTTCATTTACTGTGAACAGAGAGCAATGAAAACAACCCATCATTTACAAATGACACTTGTCTAAAAGCCAGCCCTCCTTGATAGTGGTTTGAAGGAGATTGTAAAAATAACTTTAATAATAATAAAGTTGTGTCACCAAGTTTGAATTGTGCAAAGATGTAATTGAAACTTTTAGATGCAAATGTTTGATGAGCTGCTCCATAAACACCTGATCACAGCTAAACTGTGAGGTAGTAAACAGCTGATCACAGCTAAACTGTGAGGTAGTAGTGAGTTTAGAGATCGAGATCACCAGCTCTATGAGGCGCACTGAGTCCACAACAGGTTTTCCATTTCCCTGTGTGGGATCTTTTACTTTCCCTGATATAGACACCAAATGGAAGGGACCAACAGCTTTTAGTGTCTCTTCCAAAAGACATGGACAAAGTTGGATGAACAAAATTGCCCAAGTTTCGAAACGTCAACATGTGGTTTCAAAACCCAGTCCCCTCGACCATATGTCTGATGCCCTACCATGTGACCACCGTGCTCCACTTGAGCCTCTACCCTACTACTGCTAAGAGCTAGATGAGAGAGAACACCTTCAAACTGGTGTTATTGCCTTTTAGGCAACTCTACAAAAAGTGTACCATTCGATTTGCAATCTGAACTTGAATTGGATGACATTTAGTAATCCAGCCACTTGGTTTTTGTCTTGTTTACTGGTGTCGTATATTTTGTAATTAAATATTGAACTGTTATTTACCTTTTAATCATCATAGTTGTATGTCGATATACATTCACATTAACCATTATGTAATAAAGTTAGTACAAATTAAGGTATTTATTTTGCCATTTATATTTGATTAACTCCACAAAGGTTTAGATTATGTTATCATTATCCTTTCTGCTGCAGGTATGTGTTTTGGACAGATTGGAGCTTGTTGCCGTTTATTGGTCGAGTTGGCATGGATGGCAAAGGATTCACGAAGATAATTAATGACCACCTGGGCAGCCCTTCAGGCATTGCCGTCGACTACCAGAGTGATCGCATATGGTGGACTGATATCAAATTTGATAGAATAGAGTAAGTGTGCTTAACCTGTGCAGAGGTTCCTTTGTAGAATCTAAACTTTTGGCTAAATGTTTTTAACAAAAGTAAGTCAATTAATTAAAGGAATGTGTATGTTATGCAATGCACAAGTAAGCAACAGTTAAAGTTGTTTAAAAATCTTGAATATACGGGGCAGCCTGTTTTTACATTTACACTGTTTGCTGTTTCTATTAAATTGCTTACAGATTAAATATTATTTGTAGCAGATTTATAAGTTTTATTGTAGTTTTGTCTCTCAATCGGGCACCTTAATCAGACTAGTTTAACCACATTACATGACTCACTTAGAATTAAATGCTTTAGAATTTTCTTGTGTGTCATTAGACCGGTTTATACATGTGATTTTTTACCAATTTATCAGCCAACATGTTACAAGTGTATCGTGGGGTACTGTGCTGGTAGAATCAGTTGTGTGAACATATGACGATTAGTGAGGCCACTTTTTTAATGATTATGTTGGGAAAAATTTGGACTGGTTCCTATCTATTGACCCTGATTTTGAAGCAGTGGCCAATCAGCTGTCGACACCAGGTGGAACCATTGTAACCTTTCATCGAAGCGTAAATCGGGAATGGCTTGAGTCAAACTCTAGTTCATGATGTATAGATGTGCTGCTCATCTAACTGCACATACAATTTAGTCGTGTGTTATTGTGCGACACTGTGTCACCCGACACTGTGTCACCCGACCCTGTGTCACCCAACACTGTCACTCGACACTGTACCACTGACACTGTGTCAACCGACAGATCACTCATGTTGCTCTCCTATCCATGATGTCCGGGATGAAGTTGGCACCGATATCGATCGTTGATTTTTTCCCCTCTTTGTCACATATCCCATTTCACTGCCATCTCCACCACTTGTTTCCACTCCCCATCCCTCGCTTTCGTTTTCCACTCCCATTCCTGCCAAATCTCTCATCACACAGTCCTCCCATCTCAGCCTCAGCCTTTATAAAACAACCAATTTTAATATGTAGAGTTTGTAGATACATTGAAGTATATTTGTTTTATCAAGAATGTTGTCTTGATTCAGGTATGCTGACATGGATGGCTCTCACAGGCAAGTACTACTGACAGGCGTGGCTTACGCTTTTGCCATTGAGGTCTTCCGAGGTAGTGTATTCTGGTCTGACTGGGAGAGAAGAACCTTAGAAAAGACAGATATTGCACACAATCACAATCGCACGCTGTTGATCCAAACTAAAGAGCGTCCAAGCGATCTCCACATCTACCACCCTGAAAGACAACCGAAATGTAAGTGGTGTTTTGATATTGGCAAATATTGGTTTATCAAGATTTAACAAGATTGTTATATGAAGCTAAAACCTGAGATAGCAAGTGGACAATGCAGCCATTGATTTATCAAGAGTATAGCAATTTATATGCATAACCCACCCTTATGAGATATTTGTCAGAGCATTTACAGAATTAGTAGATTAATTGTTCCATTCATTTATCATCGTCTGTGAGAATGAATAATTTATGATATCCAATCTATACATCTGTAATATCTTTAACTATTCCATGTCTTAAAAACTTCTGTCTTAATCTCCTGTTCTCCAGTATTCTTTTAGGCGTTGCAAGGAAGGTAGACAGTCATGGTGTATTCATATTTGCTGTTATGTGACATTGTCATATAATAATTTCTAGGGGAGTAATTGTTTTACTCAAAAAGGCAAAATGTGGTGTTTTCTCACAAATGTGGGATCAACAAAGAACAGCATTTTAAACTTTTTTCTTCTGAGTTAACAATTTATGGTGTGTATCGCCAGCCTTTAACTTGTGATCACAGTTTTACCTATTGTGAAAAAATCAATGTAGAATGTCCGGTTATGCATAACTAATAAGGTTGTGTTAATTTTGGGATACATTTTAAAAAAGGACGTGCAATATATATTTTGGTCTGTTTGTGCGAGTCAATGGAATCATACATTGGGTGTCGAACAGAAAAAAATGCTTTTCTGATATTTTCCAGTGCCAAATCCATGTGGTGGCAACAATGGCGGATGTTCTCATCTATGTCTCATCTCTGCTGGTGGTGGAAGCTGCAGGTTTGTAAATCATGTTTCTACTGGCTGCTTGTTCGTAAGGCTTTTTTTAATTGGGTGCAACTTTCTGACATTCTGATTTACTATATCATATGTTTTTGTTACACAGACTTGTTAAAGCATGTTCATGATACTTTTAAGAATGAAATATATTAAAGCTATATTTATATGTATATATAATATATATATATATATATATATATATATATAGATATATATATAAATATATATATATATATATATATATATATATATATATATATATATATATATATATATATATATATATATATATATATATATATATATATATATATATACATATATGTACATATATATATACATATATACATACATACATACATACATACATACACTTCAACAAAACTAAATAGTTAGACAAGGATTAGGTAGTCCATTAACTTATGGCTTAAAAGAACCAAGACAATATTGGTCAGACAGGAGTGGTCCCTGTGGTACAAACCTTGTCAGCATTCTGTATCTACACAGGTGTGCTTGTCCAGAGTACTTTACACTGGAGGCTGATGGGAAGACATGCATTGCGAACTGCTCCAGTTCTCAGTTTGAGTGTGGGAGGTCAGACCACAAGTGTATTCCACTTGTGTTGCACTGTGACGGCTCACCTGATTGCAAGGGTGGAGAGGATGAGGCTCACTGTGGTATGTTGCAGACATCCAAGAACAAACATGGCCAACCAACAAAATTAACATTTTGATTGGCTCAAGGTGATGTTGTGTGTGTCATCTCGCATAATCTGGTTGACCAAAACCACCAATAGAAGAGCTCTCAAGAAGATGATGTTAGCCATTAATTGAAGAACCTGCTCAAATATTATCTTTTGCTTCATCCATTATTATTTGACATGGTAATTACCTCTCAAGATGTGTTCTTTATTGTTTCTGAATATTTCCATCAACTTATTCCGACTTCGTTGGCAGACTAATGCTGCTATGGGCATGAATATAAGACGTTTACCATTCAAATATCACATTCCAAGAAACCAGAACGTCATTCCATTCTTGGGTAATCCATTGTTCTATATACACTAAACTGTCTCCCTATTGAAATAATTTGACCTCTGACGTATTACCTGGACTGTGTTTATAGGTCCAAGGGTGTGTTACCCTGGGATGTTCAAGTGTCACGATGGGGGGTGTGTGCAAGCGATACAGATGTGTGATGGCACAGCCAACTGTAATGACGGCACTGATGAGCATGTCCAGATGTGCTCTGACCATGTCTGTTTGCCCTACCAGTTCCGCTGCAGCAGTGGTCAGTGCATCTTACCATCATGGGAATGTGACAAGACACGCGACTGCAAGGACGGGTCTGATGAGTTCCCTCTGAATCCACGCTGCAGTAAGCACATAGACAGACGTCTTGCAGATACACTGCTGGAAGATTACAGTTAAAAGTTACACATAGACAGACGTCTTGCAGATACACTGCTGGAAGATTACAGTTAAAAGTTACACATAGACAGACGTCGCAGATACACTGCTGGAAGATTACAGTTAAAAGTTACACATAGACAGACGTCGCAGATACACTGCTGGAAGATTACAGTTAAAAGTTACACAATGTGCTTCTTCTTTGTCCTTCTTCCCTTGCAGGGTGGGAGCCACATTACCTAGTCTGTTCCACCCTCTCAATGAGAATTCTCTCCCACTCTCAGCTGTTCACAGATCTCTCTTAAACCTGTCCCTCCATCTTAATTCCAGTCTTCCTCATCTCCTTCTACCACCTTCTGTCTTTGCCAATCTCTCCTCACTCATTCTCTGTATGCGTTCTGCCCATCCCAGTCTGATCCCCGCTACCTTCATCCTCCCCACTACCTTCATCCTCCCCACTACCTTCATCCTCCCCACTACCTTCATCCTCCCCACTGCCTTCATCCTCCCCACTGCCTTCATCCTCCCCACTGCCTTCATCCTCCCCACTACCTTCATCCTCCCCACTGCCTTCATCCTCCCCACTGCCTTCATCCTCCCCACTGCCTTCATCCTCCCCACTACCTTCATCCTCCCCACTACCTTCATCCTCCCCACTACCTTCATCCTCCCCACTGCCTTCATCCTCCCCACTGCCTTCATCCTCCCCACTGCCTTCATCCTCCCCACTACCTTCATCCTCCCCACTGCCTTCATCCTCCCCACTGCCTTCATCCTCCCCACTGCCTTCATCCTCCCCACTACCTTCATCCTCCTCACTGCCTTCATCCTCCCCACTGCCTTCATCCTCCCCACTACCTTCATCCTCCCCACTACCTTCATCCTCAGGTGTCTCTTCATTCTGATCTCTTCTCTGAATTCTCCTATCTTCAGGTTCTGTCTTCTCATTTCACTTTACATATTCTCCTAACTCAGTTATTCTCTGCTACCAGTTAAGTTACACAGATGAACAATGATGTTGGAGTTTTCATAATTAAGCCCATGGCTTCCTTGTCCACTTGCTATCTGGATTTTTTTTTGGATGGCAATCTTGTTCAGTGTTGTTAACATTTCTAATTTCTGTATATATGTCAGATAGCAATGAAGGAATTTATAAAGATTTAACAAGGTTGCAGTCAAAACAAAAATCTTCTGATGGTAACTGGAAAAGAAAACCAACAGTTGTTCATGTTGCACCCTCTTGTTCTTCTGCCTTCCTCCAGCACTCTCGCTTTTGCATAGTTCTAAGATATCTTCCTATGAATAGTTTTAGATTATTGCTGATTGCTGTTTATTTACAGGCAATGTGACTGAATGCTCAGAGTCACAGTTCACTTGTAGCAGCAACAAGAAATGTGTACCAAAGTCTTACTTCTGTGATGGCACAAAAGACTGCAATGATGGCTCAGACGAACCAGCAAGCATCTGCTGTATGTAGGCTTGTCTCTCTTTCGCCACTGAATAACCCAGCTATTCTGTTGATGAGAATCATTGCTAACTAGAAGCTTCATTTCAGTTCATCCTGCATCTCGCAGAATCACACTTTTCGCATACAAAATATCCCGTATATTCCATAATATTATGTCTACATTTAATCAGACATCTGTCATTAAAATGTTGATTTTGCTATATATATATATATAATATGTATATATATATATATATATATATATATATATATATATATATATATATATATATATATATATTACATCTGTTTTACTACAGTTATTATAATATCTATAATATCTAATTTTTATTCTAATTATTTATGCATTAATATTTTACTGTCTATTTGTCCAAATTTATATTACTTTTGATTTTTAGCTATGTTATATCTTATAGTTTCTCTGTGCATTTTTGGTTTTGTGTAGTTCAATTTGTAGCCCAATCTTCGCAACTTTTAGTCTTTTTATTAGTCAGTCTTCAGTATTAAATTGTATATCTTAACTGCTATATTAGTCAATATTTATACCTTCAATCTTAGGATCTTAGTCGAATGTAAACACTCCTGAACAGGGGCTTACTCTGGGAGTGTATTGGGGAGTATAAATAAAGTTTTATTATTTAATTATTATTATTTATTAGTATTTTGTTATTATTATTTTATTATTGTTATTATTTAGTTAAGTTTCTGTGATGCCTGTGCTTACAGTTGAGAGAATGAGACCATGTGAGGAAGGCTCTCTGAGGTGCAATGGGAGCTATGACTGTGTACCACTTACTGGGCTCTGTGATGGCAAGAGTGACTGCGTAAATGGATGGGATGAAATCAAAGCCAATTGCCCTCGCTGTAACCCCATTACCCACTTCATGTGTTCCACTGGGGCGTGCATTCCCCTGGAGTGGAAGTGCAACTTCTTTCAGGACTGCAGCGATGGGTCTGATGAAGAACTTTCAATATGCAGTAAGATCGTATGGTATTTTTTGTCATGTGGCTTACAAGGAATAACTACTTAGATTTGTACACATGCGTCAACTAATTTATTATTATTTACATAGCTCATCCACCTCAGTTGTGGTTCCCACTCATCCACCAACAGTTGTGTTTCCCACTCATCCACCAACAGTTGTGTTTCCCACTCATCAACCAACAGTTGTGTTTCCCACTCATCCACCTCAGTTGTGTTTCCCACTCATCCACCTCAGTTGTATCTCCCACTCATCCACCAACATTTGTGCTTCCCACTCATCCACCAACAGTTCTGTTTCCCACTCATTCACCAACAGTTGTGTCTCCCACTCATCCACCAACAGTTGTGTTTCCAACTCATCCACCAACAGTTGCATTTCCCACTCATCCACAACAGTGTTCTTCACACACACCAAATTAGTTCCCATTAACTCACCTATATTTGTGGTTATTATTTGTTCACAAGTGTGATCATCAACATTCAATCACAAATATTAATTTCCAACAACACTTGGCATCGTCATACATGCAGTAACTAAAGGAAATCATTAATTGATGTGCAATAATACATGGATATGCCAAAATATGATAGTCATAACTAATCATGTGTAAGAAACTTATGTTTACTCCCCACTACATCATTACATGCTCATTTACCATTGTTGTCCCCGCTCAGTCACCCAGAGATTTGGTTCCCACTCACTCACCTGAAAGTGTGATAAAACGTTGGTATCTACTCACTGACATAAAGTTGTGCTCCCCACTTACCTAAAATTGTGGCGTTCACTCACTCACCTAAAAGTTGTGGTTCCCACTCACTCACTTATAATTGTTTTAACAATTCATTTATCTAAATGGGTGATTCCCACTCACTTAAAGTTGTGGTTCCCACTATCTAACCTAAATGTTCCCACTCATATATAGTTGTGATACCCATTCAATCGCCTAAATGGGTTGTTCCCATTAATTCTCCTAAATATGTGGTTCCCACTCATTTACCTATAGTTGTGTTACCAGTTCCCATAACTGTAGTCACATCTGGTGTTTATTAACACTGCATAGTCATCTTTTGTTTATTAACACTACCTAATCACCTGTTGTTTATTAACACTACATAGTCGTCTGGTGTTTATTAACACTACCTAGTCTTCTGATGTTTATCAATACTACCTAATCATATGTTGTTTATTAATACTACATACATAGTCATTTGGTGTTTATTAACACTACTTAGTCATATGTTGTTTATTAGAACTACATAATCATATGTTGTTTATTAGCACTACCTAGTCATATGTTGTTTATTTGTCACCTTGGCAGAGAACCACCATCGCACTTGTTCCCAGCTGGAGTTCTCCTGTAAGAACGGCAAATGTATCCACACAAGTTTTGTGTGTGACAGTAACGATGACTGCGGAGATCATTCAGATGAGGACAACTGTAGTATGTATTAGTTTAATGTTTTATGTATTCACCATTGTTAAATAATTCCCAGCAGGCATACATTGTTGTTGCTACATCATTTATCAACATTGCGATGACAACACATTATTGGTTAATACGAACATTGAGTCAACGTCAGATATCAGCATTGTTCCAATGTCATGTATCAACGTTCTTTCAACCACTGGGTTTACGTCTCCATTAAATATTGTTAATTGGTGAGAATTCCAATGTAGAGAAAGACACCACGCCTTCTTTTGGGTACCCATGATTGACAAACACTGATTTTAAATTAAAAAATTTACTGGTGGGATTTCATATTTTCTACTTTCTATGCATTTAATAATTATCATGTTTTATATATAATATCTAAACCTGTTGATGTTGTTAAAACACTTTTTGTGGGTAACTGTAATGGTCTTCTCTGTGATGTGATGCTTCCTCAAGACATGCAGTGACACTGTGTACACATGTACACTCATGTACACTCATGTACACTTATGTACACTTATCATATGTTGTGACAGAGAACACGACCTGTGGGCCAGGGATGTTCCAGTGTCGCAGTGGACAGTGCATCAGTCAGGCGGACGTGTGCAACAACTGGAAGGATTGCGATGACTTCTCTGACGAACATTCCAACTGTCCTACACACTTTCCCAATGGACGTGTCTGTCCCATCAGCCAGTTCGAGTGCTCTAACAAGGTCCTGTCAAAATATTGTTTAGTTCTGTAAAACTGCATACTGTGTGCTATGTGGCACTTGTCAAATGTTGTAATTAAGCTTTGTTTCACAACTTAATATATTGGATTAATCAAGTTCAATAATTGCCGAGTTGTCTTACGTGTTTGATTAAATGTTGCCACCAAACAACATAGTTTTGGTGTAATTTTATTATATTAATGCATTGTGATTCACTAAACATTTAGGGGGTCAAGATGCTAGAACATATATAGTGTTGACATGATTTTACAATAAAAATGATCAAACATAGTTTTTAGTTTTAATTGTTGGTCTTTCTCAACTGACACCTGGTGGCAGTGCCAGTACATGTCCAGTTGACTGCTCACATCACCACTGACCACTGAGACCTCTCCTGCAGGTATGCATCCCCAAGTCGTATGAGTGTGATGGCGAAGACGACTGTATGGACGGGTCAGACGAAGCAGACCAGTTGTGTCGTCCACGGACATGTAACCAACAGACTCACTTCCTGTGTGATAACTATGCCTGTGTCCCTCGCTGGGAGCTGTGCAATGGGATAGACAATTGTGGTGACTTTTCTGATGAAAACCAAACTCTGTGTATGTATTTTATAAATTTTTAAACATACAGAGTCTGAGCATTTTAGCCGTAAATCGTTGTTTAAATAACAGCAAAATTATATAAAAAATGGTATTGCATTATAACACATTTTGGTGATAAAAAATAGATATCGTTAATAGCATATAATATGATTTTATGATATAAACAATCACACTCAGTACCATTAAGTATTTAATTTATTTCAACATTGAGACATTAGTCAATGACATATTCGATTTTGTATTTGTTTCATTTGTCATAAGATATCGTAACATGATTTGTTTTTGAGGTATAGGTCCTGTTGTTACAACAAAGGTTGTCATGAATGCAGTGACTGTTGCTGGTGAAGTGTAAAGTGCTCGGAACACTCCTATGGACTGGATGCCGCACTATACAGAACTGTATAAGAACACACCTTTGCCCTTTACGTGCTAAAGGTGTGCAAGAATGACCAAATCTTGCAGTTAGATTTATAGCGCAAATGGCTCAGTTCAACACTGAGGTAAGATTTTTACTAAATATATGTTTTAGAATGGAGAGTTGCAGCCAGAACAGTGCAACCAATGTGTTTCATTGTCTCAGGTGTAACAGCTCCCGTGGTCTGTGGACCTGACGAATACAAGTGTAGAAACAGACATTGTGTGCCAGCACAGAAACTGTGTAACCACGTGGATGACTGTGGTGATTTGTCAGATGAAAGAGGCTGTCGTAAGTGGATGCATTTTGAGGTTTTCTGGTTTTTGATTTTTGGTATATTTCCCAGCTAAGACTTGAGATCTTCCTATTGAATCAGACCTTGCACTAGGCACTAGTGCCTCTGACCCAAGTGGGCATTAAGCATTTGGCACTTATGAGAAAATATTTAGCTTTTCAATATATTCAAATGTTCAAAAACAAATGCGGTACTGTTTAATTGTTCCATTGAAAGGAATATACAATCCATAATGAAAGAAACATGCTGTATTCATCCTATAATTTCTTTGCCAAAATCTATGTAAAAACAAATAACATTTTTACTGCCAGGAGGTACCACTTTTTTATTAATCCGCCAGTTGGCACCACAACAGAACGTTGCAAATTGTGTTCGTTCAAACCTGCATATTGCTCTGAGTTGGAAACTTACACATTTTGGACAACTATTTGTCATTACCATGTATTTAAAACTAAGTATGAGTGAAACATTGGAGAAACGTTAGCAATGATAAACATTCAGCATGACAGATCACATAGACACTGAGACAGTTATGTGCTGATAATGGATAGGTTGTAAATAATCACATAGGAATCTAAGGATGATAGGTTGTAAATAACCACATAGGAATCTAAGGATGATAGGTTGTAAATAACCACATAGGAATCTAAGGATGATAGGTTGTAAATAACCACATAGGAATCTAAGGATGATAGGTTGTAAATAAACACATAGGAATCTAAGGATGATAGGTTGTAAATAACCACATAGGAATCTAAGGATGATAGGTTGTAAATAACCACATAGGAATCTAAGGATGATAGGTTGTAAATAACCACATAGGAATCTAAGGATGATAGGTTGTAAATAACAACATAGGAATCTAAGGATGATAGGTTGTAAATAACCACATAGGAATCTAAGGATGATAGGTTGTAAATAACCACATAGGAATCTAAGGATGATAGGTTGTAAATAACAACATAGGAATCTAAGGATGATAGGTTGTAAATAACCACATAGGAATCTAAGGATGATAGGTTGTAAATAACCACATAGGAATCTACGGATGATAGGTTGTAAATAACCACATAGGAATCAAAGGATGATAGGTTGTAAATAACCACATAGGAATCTAAGGATGATAGGTTGTAAATAACCACATAGGAATCTAAGGATGATAGGTTGTAAATAACCACATAGGAATCTAAGGATGATAGGTTGTAAATAACCACATAGGAATCTAAGGATGATAGGTTGTAAATAACCACATAGGAATCTAAGGATGATAGGTTGTAAATAACCACATAGGAATCTAAGGATGATAGGTTGTAAATAACCACATAGGAATCTAAGGATGATAGGTTGTAAATAACCACATAGGAATCTAAGGATGATAGGTTGTAAATAACCACATAGGAATCAAAGGATGATAGGTTGTAAATAACCACATAGGAATCTAAGGATGATAGGTTGTAAATAACCACATAGGAATCTAAGGATGATTAGTTGTAAATAACCACATAGGAATCTAAGGATGATAGGTTGTAAATAACCACATAGGAATCTAAGGATGATAGGTTGTAAATAACCACATAGGAATCTAAGGATGATAGGTATTGTAATAATGGTTCCTCACTGACACTAAATGTCATCTTGTGCAGATCAGGCTAGTAACAGCAGTTGTGACATAGACAATGGGGGATGCGAGAAGAATTGCACAGCTCTGGTGGGACACCAGGGATATATCTGCTTCTGTCCCTCAGGGTTCCTCATCTCAGCAACTGATCCCAAGTCTTGTGTGGGTAAGTGGGAGTTAGAACTCTCTTCAACTTTAACTCGCTTTAGCCCTTCATGAGTCAGATTTGTTGATGTTGAAATCTGAAGTGTGTGAATAGTTGATTAAATAAAAGACTGCACACTTTTGTTAAATTCATCGAAGGAATTCACTTGATCGTTATATTGGGTAACTTGCAAAAGGGTGGATAAACGTATGCTATAGTATATAGAGCCAGATCACTTTTGCCATTTCTTGCTGAATTTTGACTGGATCCGGACAAAAATGATGGAATAGTTTGTCCGAAGATTTCACCAAAACTAAATAACACATTTGCACTGACGTATTGTAGTCGATACTGAGAATGAGATCAGTGAAGAAATCAAGTTGAGGAGGGGCCTTTAACTCTTGTCTTGTTCCTGATCAGATTGGGTTGTTAGAATCTTGCACAATGTCTTTCTGTCCCAAATGCTTTGGTTCACTGTATCGATGAATATCCAGCAATAGCTGATGCAGTTATGTGATTGAGTCATCTACGCACACTGATCATTGTCTGCAATGTGGCTGAATACTTCCTGCAGAAATCAAAACTCTGTTCAGATGAACTACTCTGGTTAAGCATGCAGCTTGTATTAAAGAGGTTATTTTGAATATTCACTTGTTAAAGGTGGTATTTTTGTATCTCATGCAAAAAGCACTTATGTACACTAGCTTACCTAACATACTTTATTTTAATGATTTGTTGTTTGTGTGGCAGATGTTGATGAGTGCCTCGATTGGGGTAACTTCTGCCCTCAGAAGTGCATCAACACAAAGGGTAGTTTCAAGTGTGAATGTCTCACTGACTTCATTGACATCAGGCACACAGGTGTAGTGTGCAATCCACTAGGTAAGCATACACGCATCCATGCACGTATAAACGCTTGCATGCACACACACAGACTCGCACTACACACAAACACACAATGAAAATCAAGATTTCCAAAAGGGTAACCCATGCACATAACACGCTGATGTTGTTGTATCCGCTAGGGTGTGGCAAAATTTGGTAGTGTTTAGTTCAGTAGTTAATCGCCAGGATTTTTTTAATAGTGGGTCCTGTATGCGGCCGGCGGAGGCCGTTCCAGGACTGGACAGAGCAGCCAGCCGCGGCCGTTGCGGGCTCTAAAGGGTTAATAATGTTTCATGAATTAAAGAATCCAGCGATGTTTGTGTGGATGTTGGCATCCTCAAGTGAACCACGACTATTCTGATGAAAGTCCAGGGTTGAAAAATAATAACAATGATAATGTTAATCTTAATATAGATAACTTATCATGCTCATTTCTAAAGCAGCTTCACAAAATGGCACGTGTTGTTATAGTAATATGCATACATTTGCAGATACATAATAAAACTAACTACATACACGTTAACCTAAGTAAAAGAACCCCTTTCAGAAGTTATAATTTTAAAATGTAAAATATTGTTATGACTGATTTCAAAATCTACCAGTTTCAGGCATTGAATTGAAGTCGCAAACTGACGACACAAACATATCGCAATGATGCCACAAACACGATCCAAAACCGTAGTTTTATTCTTAGCTGACGGATGTCATATGTTGTGAATATTGTCTATTGAGAGACAGATGCAACTACAATCTGTACCATTATTACAGATGATGACAGGAGAGAACTCAATCTGGCTGTTGGCTCAGAGATCCGTCAGTACTTCCCACGAGATGGCACGTTTCGTCCAATTGTGACCAATCAGGGAGAGATACGGGCGACCGATTATGATCCCATCAAGAGAGTCACCTATTGGGTGGATGCAACAATGAAGAAACTGAAGCGAGCTGAGATACCAATTAATGAAGACGATGTTGATGTGATGTCATATGCACAAGATCTGGGTGTCACTGACATGGAGGATCCAGCAGGGATTGCGTTTGATTGGCTTGCAGGGTGAGTGGCCCAGTGTATCTCACTTAAAGCTGCAGCCACAACTTATTTAGTGAATTGCGTTTGATTGGCTTGCAGGGTGAGTGGCCCAGTGTATCTCACTTAAAGCTGCCGCCACAACTTATTTAGTGAATTGCGTATGATTGGCTTGCAGGGTGAGTGGCCCAGTGTATCTTACTTAAAGCTGCAGCCACAACTTATTTAGTGAATTACGTTTGATTGGCTTGCAGGGTGAGTGGCCCAGTGTATCTTACTTAAAGCTGCCGCCACAACTTATTTAGTGAATTGCGTTTGATTGGCTTGCAGGGTGAGTGGCCCAGTGTATCTTACTTAAAGCTGCAGCCACAACTTATTTAGTGAATTGCGTTTGATTGGCTTGCAGGGTGAGTGGCCCAGTGTATCTTACTTAAAGCTGCAGCCACAACTTATTTAGTGAATTGCGTTTGATTGGCTTGCAGGGTGAGTGGCCCAGTGTATCTTACTTAAAGCTGCAGCCACAACTTATTTAGTGAATTGCGTTTGATTGGCTTGCAGGGTGAGTGGCCCAGTGTATCTTACTTAAAGCTGCAGCCACAACTTATTTAGTGAATTGCGTTTGATTGGCTTGCAGGGTGAGTGGCCCAGTGTATCTTACTTAAAGCTGCAGCCACAACTTATTTAGTGAATTGCATTTGATTGGCTTGCAGGGTGAGTGGCCCAGTGTATCTTACTTAAAGCTGCGGCCACAACTTATTTAGTGAATTGCGTTTGATTGGCCCAGTGTATCTCACTTAAAGCTGCCGCCACAACTTATTTAGTGAATTGCGTTTGATTGGCTTGCAGGGTGAGTGGCTCAGCGTATCTCACTTAAAGCTGCCGCCACAACTTATTTAGTGAATTGCGTTTGATTGGCTTGCAGGGTGAGTGGCCCAGCGTATCTCACTTAAAGCTGCGGCCACAACTTATTTAGTGAATTGCGTTTGATTGGCTTGCAGGGTGAGTGGCCCAGCGTATCTCACTTAAAGCTGCCACCACAACTTATTTAGTGAATTGCGTTTGATTGGCTTGCAGGGTGAGTGGCCCAGCGTATCTCACTTAAAGCTGCCGCCACAACTTATTTAGTGAATTGCGTTTGATTGGCTTGCAGGGTGAGTGGCCCAGTGTATCTCACTTAAAGCTGCAGCCACAACTTATTTAGTGAATTGCGTTTGATTGGCTTGCAGGGTTAGTGGCCCATTGTATCTCACTTAAAGCTGCAGCCACAACTTATTTAGTGAATTGCGTTTGATTGGCTTGCAGGGTGAGTGGCCCAGTGTATCTCACTTAAAGCTGCCGCCACAACTTATTTAGTGAATTGCGTATGATTGGCTTGCAGGGTGAGTGGCCCAGTGTATCTCACTTAAAGCTGCAGCCACAACTTATTTAGTGAATTGCGTTTGATTGGCTTGCAGGGTGAGTGGCCCAGTGTATCTCACTTAAAGCTGCAGCCACAACTTATTTAGTGAATTGCGTTTGATTGGCTTGCAGGGTGAGTGGCCCAGTGTATCTCACTTAAAGCTGCAGCCACAACTTATTTAGTGAATTGCGTTTGATTGGCTTGCAGGGTGAGTGGCCCAGTGTATCTTACTTAAAGCTGCAGCCACAACTTATTTAGTGAATTGCGTTTGATTGGCTTGCAGGGTGAGTGGCCCAGTGTATCTTACTTAAAGCTGCAGCCACAACTTATTTAGTGAATTGCGTTTGATTGGCTTGCAGGGTCAGTGGCCCAGTGTATCTTACTTAAAGCTGCAGCCACAACTTATTTAGTGAATTGCGTTTGATTGGCTTGCAGGGTGAGTGGCCCAGTGTATCTTACTTAAAGCTGCCGCCACAACTTATTTTGTGAATTGCGTTTGATTGGCTTGCAGGGTGAGTGGCCCAGTGTATCTTACTTAAAGCTGCGGCCACAACTTATTTAGTGAATTGCGTTTGATTGGCTTGCAGGGTGAGTGGCCCAGTGTATCTCACTTAAAGCTGCGGCCACAACTTATTTAGTGAATTGCGTTTGATTGGCTTGCAGGGTGAGTGGCCCAGTGTATCTCACTTAAAGCTGCGGCCACAACTTATTTAGTGAATTGCGTTTGATTGGCTTGCAGGGTGAGTGGCCCAGTGTATCTCACTTAAAGCTGCGGCCACAACTTATTTAGTGAATTGCGTTTGATTGGCTTGCAGGGTGAGTGGCCCAGTGTATCTCACTTAAAGCTGCCGCCACAACTTATTTAGTGAATTGCGTTTGATTGGCTTGCAGGGTGAGTGGCTCAGCGTATCTCACTTAAAGCTGCCGCCACAACTTATTTAGTGAATTGCGTTTGATTGGCTTGCAGGGTGAGTGGCCCAGCGTATCTCACTTAAAGCTGCGGCCACAACTTATTTAGTGAATTGCATTTGATTGGCTTGCAGGGTGAGTGGCCCAGTGTATCTCCCATAAAGCTGCCGCCACAACTTATTTAGTGAATTGCGTTTGATTGGCTTGCAGGGTGAGTGGCCCAGTGTATCTCACTTAAAGCTGCTGCCACAACTTATTTAGTGAATTGCGTTTGATTGGCTTGCAGGGTGAGTGGCCCAGTGTATCTCACTTAAAGCTGCGGCCACAACTTATTTAGTAAATTGCATTTGATTGGCTTCCAGGGTGAGTGGCCCAACGTATCTCACTTAAAGCTGCCGCCACAACTTATTTAGTGAATTGCGTTTGATTGGCTTGCAGGGTGAGTGGCCCAGCATATCTCACTTAAAGCTGCGGCCATAACTTATTTAGTGAATTGCAAATCAGGTTTGTTGGTGTTAAGATGTGTTGTGTGTGAGTAGTTTATGCAACACGTGCAGTCGGTTTGATAAAAGAGTGCATATTTGTTGTTAAAATCAAATCAAAAGATTTAACTTTGATTGTTAAATTGGGAAACTTGTGAAAGTATGAATAGCTGTATGTCATAGTATGTAGATTCAGACCACTTTTGCCCTATTTTGACAAATTTTATTTCACCAAAACTAAATAATAAATGTATACAAACAAACTAGCATGTCATAGTGGATACTAAGGTTTGATTGTTTTTTTAAATGATTCTAAAATGAAATGAGTGAAACATTGAATTGCAGAGGCTGCTTAAGAAATATCATAGCTTATTATGAATGTCTTGCAAGTTTTTGTGTATATTGCATCCGCAACTTTTGTCATTATATTATTTTTTATCAAATATTTGTGTGATGACATTTACCATCGCTAATAACTTGATAATCACACAGTTTCTCAATAGACTTGCAGCTAGCAAGTTTATATATCTGTGTCTTGCACTATTGAAAATATGTCTGAGTTTTCCCCCAGGAATGTATACTGGACAGACACAGTCAAGTCGGCCATATTGGTTGCTAGACATGATGGAAACTACAAGAAAACACTACTAATGGAGAATGGTTTCAAACCAACGGCCATTCTTGTTGATCCTGAAGTAGGGTTGGTATTTTGGTTTTTTTGTGATACACGTCAACATCATTACATGTGCATCTGCAAATTTATTTATATAATTTTGTTACATTAGTTATTCGTCAACTGCGCCAAAGATTGATCACAACAATGGAAAATATGGATACTAAAAAAAGTTAAATAATTGTTATTGCAATAATAAAATATGTAAATTAAGCTGTACTATAGTACATAACAGTAAATATGGTAAAAACATAGTACAATATATAATAAATTATATACAATTTATTGTAGATGGGAAGTTAGCGTCTTGTTCATAATAGTTAAGTGCATATTATAAAGGCAAAAAAGAGCACCATCAAATCAAGTCTTACAAAACACAGCTGTATTGATATGAACAACTGTAATTTATATGAGATGTTGCTTTGCTGTAGGCTAATGTTCTGGATCAATGGAGTTGATGGGAAGCCGCTGATAGAGCGAGCTGACATGGATGGCCGTAACAGACAAACTGTTGTCTCTACTGAACTCATCTCCCCATCTGACCTTGCTCTGGACGTTCACATGGGCCACAGACTCTACTGGAGTGACCCCAAGAAACATGTCATTGAGTCGGTCGCTGTTGATGGCTCCGACAGAGTGATTGCTATCAAAAAGGGTCTGTATTTCAGTGCTGGAAATTAATCAAGATGTTGTATTTTCTGTAGCAGAGTAATGTCGTGTGTTTTCAAGGACACCCCTTAGCAAAACATCTGTAGAGTTATATAAAAAAATATATTTAAATCTATGGAATTTTGTATAGAAAACTATAGAACCCTACCAATTGTCTAGAAATGTCTGCAAAAATCCTATAGAATATTCTATGCAAAATTCAATAGAATTATCAATAAAATTCTATAGAATACTTTTCTTAATTCTACACAATGTCTCCGCAAAAATTCTATAGAATATTTAATGAACATTATTATTAGTCAAAACCATTTTGTCAGTACAGTGGACACCCATGACATGATGATTTCATCAAAACTAAACAACACATTAGAACAAAGTTGACAGTCAATAATACGTAGATTAGATTTTTCACTGCAACGAGATGAGTGAAAAAAATCTAACTCATGGACATCTTTAATATTGTTGTCTTGTCTGTTTGTTAGATATGGCCAGAGTTGTCAATCTGGATGTTTTTGCGGGAGATGTGTTTTGGTTGTCCACTGGCCAGTCAGAAGGGTTGTACAGACAGGATAAGTTTGGTCGCGGTCTCAAGCAAGCTGTTCTCCCGCACTTGAAGCATGGAGCATCTGTCAAGGTTTTCTACCCACATCAGTACTTTACGCAAAGTAAGTACAAACCCAAAATATCAAAGTACCGTACTTGCCCTATTAAGCATACAGTAAGCATGAACATTTTTGAGACATTGAAAAATGTCACAAACTATGTTCTTCTTAGCACTAAACTCTGCTTATATTAACTATGATGGAATTATATCTAGTCACAAAGAACTATTACAGTGTAAAATGCACTCGGATTCTGCTGACAATAGCACAGAAAAATAACTACTTGTTTTTACTGTGGTCCTCCTAGATCTGTACATACAAGCAAATTATTTTCAAATAATTTTATTGCTCCACCAATCCTGGTGGTATCACTTTTCATTGTTCCACTAGCAACACAACACCATGTCATCAACACTTTAAGCTTGCAAATGGCATCCGATGTCGTGTCTGTTGCTCTGAGTTGGAAACATACAATCATTGTCTGGCTACCACGTTTTTAAAACTATGAGTCAAACATGGGAGACAAGTTAGTAGTAGTAAGGAAGGGAAATGAACAGCGTCACACTTGCATTATCCATTCTAAAACACGAACATGTTATGTAGTTATAATCAACCATGTGCACCACGAAAATTTGGGGAGAACACACCTGAAGACTCGACAGAAGTGACTGGCAAGAGATTCTAAGAAGGGACTAGCAAGAGATTCTAAGAAGGGACTGGCAAGAGATTCTAAGAAGTGACTGGCAAGAGATTCTAAGAAGTGACTGGCAAGAGATTCTAAGAAGGGACTAGCAAGAGATTCTAAGAAGGGACTGGCAAGAGATTCTAAGAAGTGACTGGCAAGAGATTCTAAGAAGTGACTGGCAAGAGATTCTAAGAAGGGACTAGCAAGAGATTCTAAGAAGGGACTGGCAAGAGATTCTAAGAAGGGACTAGCAAGAGATTCTAAGAAGGGACTGGCAAGAGATTCTAAGAAGGGACTGGCAAGAGATTCTAAGAAGGGACTGGCTGGGTTGGTGCTACTTCCCATTTATAATACATCCACATGTAGTCAAAAGGATACCAGAACATTGCAAAGCCGGTACTACTGTAAAAGAAAAGGACTTAGGAATAACAATAAGTGCTGATATGAAAGTTTCAGAACAGTGTGGTATTGCATCTTCAAAGGGTAGTAAAATTCTTGGGTTGATTAGGAGAAACATAACATACAAAGAAAAAAAGCTAATCATACTTCTGTATAAAGTAATAGTTAGACCTTATTTAGAATACTGTACGCAAGCATGGAGACCATATTGTAAGAAGAATATAGATATGCTTGTACGAATACAGAAAGATAGCAACTAAACTGATTCCAGAACTGAGAGACTTTAGTTATGAAGAACGACTGAGAGATTGTGATTTAACAACCCTAGAGACAAGGCGGTTAAGAGGAGATCAGATTGAAGTTTTTAAGATATTGAACGGGTATGAAAATATTGATAGAAATATGTTTTTCTCGCTCAAGAAAGATAGTAGAACTAGAGGACATGAAGTAAAATTAGTAAAGGATCAGTGTAGATTAGATATCAGGAAGTACTCTTTCTCACACAGGACAATAAACGAATGGAACAAATTGTCTATGGATTGTGTAACTGCTAGCAGCATGAATGTGTTTAAAAACAAGGTTGAAACATATTTCAGGAGGGCGGGTTACACATAGATGAAAATTGTTGGACTCTCGATAAGCCAATGGATTCCTTGTCCACTTGTCATCTGGGCCTTTGGCTTGGATGGCAAATCTTGTTAAATCTTGCTAAATGTGCACCAACATGATTTCTCTTAAAATCTCACTGTTTTTTGGTTGATTTATCAGATCAGTTGTATGGTTAAAAATGTATTTGCAATGTTTCAACTTCAATGGTTTTAATTTTGTCTATCCTGCTACCAGTAAATGTTTCAAGTCAAATTAATCAAACATTTCAGTTGTCAATCGCTGTGGTCAGAAGGCCTGTCTTGGTCTGTGTCTTCTAACACCTGGTGGCGCCACTTGTGTGTGCCCCGATGGCTCTGCTCGCATCACCACTGAGAAGTGTGATCTCAGTAAGTCTCGCTCTCAGGTTTATCTAATTTTGCACAGTCTGTATATGTAAATATTTTGTATTCTGTGTTTTTTATTTTTGGTGGCTCCCATATTAGCGAAATTTGTTGTCTTGATGGGAGTCTCCTTGACTTACTTTATATTTATAATTTGTGTTAATTATTTCAGGTTGTGAAATTGGTAAAGAAAATGTGTCTGTTTATCTGACTATATTTTCATAAAAAAAGTAATGGGTTAATGTAGGTCAGTAATATTATGACAGTAACACATCAAAAACATAATTTTACTGAAAGCTTCAGAACTTTGAGGTCAAAATGTTCAAATACCAAAGTAGAGCACTAACAAAATACATACAACCTGAAAAACCATTTCAGAATCGGTGTTAAATTATACATTATATACCGATTCAGGGTTCAACGGTTTTGGCACGACATAAATTTTTTATTATTGTAAATGTATGTTTATGAAATGCTCTGAATTATTGTTGAATGTCTGTTTTTTTTCTGACAGTATTTCATTTCTGACACCATTCCATGTGTTGTGTCTTCAGGTAGTCTGACTGTAGTGAAACGCTCAATGCCGCACATGTGTCGGTGCGAACACGGAGGTCGTTGTACTCGTTCCGGGGAACAGATTCTCTGCAACTGTGTCAAAGGTCAGTTCAACTGACCTTGTCATTTTGTCGCAGTTTATTTACAACATTTATTATTTGCTTGATTTATGCATATTGTTATTGCACGATTTTTATGTTATTTTGTATACATGTGCAATTCGTTTACCAAATTTTTTTTCTAAACTGCATTCTATGCCAGCAGATGCCTAGTATTTCATCAGAATTAATTAGTAAATAATTGATGTGGCAGTACAACAAGCAATGGTTGTACATCCACAAATAGCAACATACATTTTACAAATGTATACACAGTGTACATACTCAGTTTTGTAGACACTAATATTCGAATACATACAAATGTATACACAGTGTGCATAATCAGTTTTGTAGACACTAATACTCTAATAAATTCTCCACTGACACTTAAATTTAAAGTGGTTCTGTCTATAATAAAAGTTAGTGGTCGATTTCACAATTTCGTGTATAGCATCATTTAGTATTTATTTTCTTTCTCATTTTCAAATAATCTCGTGATATAATTACGTTTTGCTATAATGGTATTTGTTATTGTTTTATATGGAAAGTAATAATGAAAATTGTATAGCACATTGTGTGTTTAAGAGGGAACAAAATTATGATCTTTGTAACTGCAATGGAAGCTCCAAAGAAATTTGGAAGGGGAAGACATTAAAATGACACCACATCTGTCTATGATCGTTCCTACACCTGATGGACTTTCTGTCACTGACAAGGAATGGAACGTTTCCTTTCACTGTGTTAATTGGTTTTTGACTGTTTGTCAAATGTGTCATGCAGGCTACCATGGGGAGCAATGTGAGCTGAGTAGAACTGTGCCTGAAGAGATGCCAAACTCCACTACTTCATCAAGTAGAAGTAGTCTAGGTACGGACTATCCAAATCATCTATATTGTGATCGAAATCATGCAACCTGTCTTGTTTAATTCTCTTAACTGATTTACCTGTTGTTGCAATAGTGAGGTTATGTCTTGTTCTCTTGCATGCTATTCTTCGATACAACCCCACAATAATACCAGAGTTGTAGCAGTTGTAACTTGTAACCCAAGATTTAATTAATTCATAAACTATGTTTTATTAAACAAGATACCACCCAAAGCAACACACTCCAGATGGCGCGTGGACAAGGACGCCATTGGCTTATCAAGACACAAAAATGTTTCATCTGTGTTTGACCTGCACTTATCCTTACACTGCTAAACTTGCTAGCATTTACATAATCAGTAGATAATTTGTTCCATTCGTTTGTCGCCATTAATTGTACATTGTATTCTATATTGCTTAGGTTGTGCCTCTGTGTTTGCTCTTTGTGTTTGTCGCCATTAATTGTACATTGTATTCTATATTGCTTAGGCTGTGCCTCTGTGTTTGCTCTTTGTGTTTGTCGCCATTAATTGTACATTGTATTCTATATTGCTTAGGCTGTGCCTCTGTGTTTGCTCTTTGTGTTTGTCGCCATTAATTGTACATTGTATTCTATATTGCTTAGGCTGTGCCTCTGTGTTTGCTCTTTGTGTTTGTCGCCATTAATTGTACATTGTATTCTATATTGCTTAGGCTGTGCCTCTGTGTTTGCTCTTTGTGTTTGTCGCCATTAATTGTACATTGTATTCTATATTGCTTAGGCTGTGCCTCTGTGTTTGCTCTTTGTGTTTGTCGCCATTAATTGTACATTGTATTCTATATTGCTTAGGCTGTGCCTCTGTGTTTGCTCTTTGTGTTTGTCGCCATTAATTGTACATTGTATTCTATATTGCTTAGGCTGTGCCTCTGTGTTTGCTCTTTGTGTTTGTCGCCATTAATTGTACATTGTATTCTATATTGCTTAGGCTGTGCCTCTGTGTTTGCTCTTTGTGTTTGTCGCCATTAATTGTACATTGTATTCTATATTGCTTAGGCTGTGCCTCTGTGTTTGCTCTTTGTGTTTGTCGCCATTAATTGTACATTGTATTCTATATTGCTTAGGTTGTGCCTCTGTGTTTGCTCTTTGTGTTTGTCGCCATTAATTGTACATTGTATTCTATATTGCTTAGGCTGTGCCTCTGTGTTTGCTCTTTGTGTTTGTCGCCATTAATTGTACATTGTATTCTATATTGCTTAGGCTGTGCCTCTGTGTTTGCCCTTTGTGTTTGTCGCCATTAATTGTACATTGTATTCTATATTGCTTAGGTTGTGCCTCTGTGTTTGCTCTTTGTGTTTGTCGCCATTAATTGTACATTGTATTCTATATTGCTTAGGTTGTGCCTCTGTGTTTGCTCTTTGTGTTTGTCGCCATTAATTGTACATTGTATTCTATATTGCTTAGGCTGTGCCTCTGTGTTTGCTCTTTGTGTTTGTCGCCATTAATTGTACATTGTATTCTATATTGCTTAGGCTGTGCCTCTGTGTTTGCTCTTTGTGTTTGTCGCCATTAATTGTACATTGTATTCTGTATTGCTTAGGCTGTGCCTATGTGTTTGCTCTTTGTGTTTGTCGCCATTAATTGTACATTGTATTCTATATTGCTTAGGTTGTGCCTCTGTGTTTGCTCTTTGTGTTTGTCGCCATTAATTGTACATTGTATTCTATATTGCTTAGGTTGTGCCTCTGTGTTTGCTCTTTGTGTTTGTCGCCATTAATTGTACATTGTATTCTATATTGCTTAGGTTGTGCCTCTGTGTTTGCTCTTTGTGTTTGTCGCCATTAATTGTACATTGTATTCTATATTGCTTAGGCTGTGCCTCTGTGTTTGCTCTTTGTGTTTGTCGCCATTAATTGTACATTGTATTCTATATTGCTTAGGCTGTGCCTCTGTGTTTGCTCTTTGTGTTTGTCGCCATTAATTGTACATTGTATTCTGTATTGCTTAGGCTGTGCCTCTGTGTTTGCTCTTTGTGTTTGTCGCCATTAATTGTACATTGTATTCTATATTGCTTAGGTTGTGCCTCTGTGTTTGCTCTTTGTGTTTGTCGCCATTAATTGTACATTGTATTCTATATTGCTTAGGTTGTGCCTCTGTGTTTGCTCTTTGTGTTTGTCGCCATTAATTGTACATTGTATTCTATATTGCTTAGGTTGTGCCTCTGTGTTTGCTCTTTGTGTTTGTCGCCATTAATTGTACATTGTATTCTATATTGCTTAGGCTGTGCCTCTGTGTTTGCTCTTTGTGTTTGTCGCCATTAATTGTACATTGTATTCTATATTGCTTAGGCTGTGCCTCTGTGTTTGCTCTTTGTGTTTGCATTGTTCAATTATATTTCATTTGATTATATTTCAGTTATTCTTCAGGTTGTGTCCCTCACTGTGTTTGCAGTGGCACTGATGGCCATTACAATGATTGCTGTATGGCTTATCTACTGCAGGTCTGTAATGTAATGGTTTACATGAGGCAATGCCATATTACAGCTTGATTCACCCCCTATTTAGACCTATGTTGCTATGTCACAGTAACATCACTTGCAATAGAATTGTTCCTATTATGAGACGATGTTGCATGCAATATAAAGTGGTCTTGACTTTTCCAAATGACGTAGCAACTGCCTCGTCGCAGCGATGACATTGCGTCGAGTAAACAGAACAATTCACCTTCCTGTATAGGAACATACCTTGTCTACCAGCTGATTGCAATTTCATTCATTCAGACTGACTATGCTTACAGACTGAATCATTCATGACAAATATATACAACAACAATGAAGTGCAGCAAAACACCACCATTTTTGAGACCACAGCAAATAATTAGTTGTAGCATTTATTTGATGTCTGTTGCAGAAAACATTTGAAGGTGGGGACAGAAGTAAGAGCAGAGACACCTGGCGAGAGTGATGAACACCAAGGACCAGGCAGCAACACAACACCTGTTCACCTGGTGGCTATTTGTTTATGTTACAGATATATAACCTGATTTTGTTGACATTTCAAATACTTGTAAGAAACCCGGGCGCATACTTTAAATTAAACTTGTATAATTATCTTCAGCGCTTGAAAATAAATGCATACTTTAATCTGTGGAATTATCTTATTTTATATGACATTTGATGTGTTATTTATATGTCACGAAACTTGTTTGCATTTTCCGAATATTGTGACTGACTCATTCGACCTTTGACAGCGGACTGACTTTTATATGGGTGTGTCACATGACACAAACTGGAGAAGGACTGGTGGGAGCTCCTGGCCGACGTCTTGGTTCAGGGCTCATTTCATGTATATTTATTGCATTCTAGATTTTTCTTCAAAACCAGTTCTCTTTATGGTGTAATATCGCTACATGTTTCGTTGAACACTGTTGGCCTGTGTTCTGTTTATGCTCACCGATAGGGGTATATCCATAGCGAAATCTGTCCACTGACGAACGCTGAGTGAATTGACCAAAATATTAAATGAATACAAACAAGTTTCTTGAGAGGGAAATGTCATGGTAAGGTTGATATCACGTTTTGTTTCATTGTTGCAGGATTCACTCGACACGACTGAGTTTATCAATCCTCTGTTTGCATCAATGGAACGCCTGAACCACAGCAACGAAGAAAATACACATGTTTGACATAAGCCATTGGAATTCGTATTGCAGGCTTTGTTGCAAAAGTTGGTATTGGTGATAGTGAACTGCTGCTAGTCATGCCTCACTACAAGTGACAGACTCACGGAAAAGTACGCCATGGACTGTGGCCTATTCACTTAACGTTAACGCTTTCAAGTCCAGTGTTAACAATATCGATAAATATCCAGAGATGGGCGCATTGCTTTTAAAAGTATTGCAGATACTTTCAATACATTTTTTAAGTGTTCCAGATATTTGCAATACAGTATTGGACTTTCCAAACATACTTGCAAATGTACTGCAAATATGTTTGCAATACTTTTCTGCTGTATAATGTAATATGTATTGCAATAATTAATAATAATAACAAATACTTGCAATACAGCACTGCTTTTTCCAAAATGTATTGCAAACACTTGTAAATGTACAGTATTGCAGATACCTTTGCAATATGTTTCCACTGGATAAATAGTATATGTGGCATATATTTTTTATTTCATATTCAACATATGCTTTATAGCATTAATAATTCTTAGGGGGACAAAGCATACAATTAAAAAAAAATTCAGAAATAAACCAAACATCATTATACAGCAATACTTGTATTTCAAAAATATTGTGAGTATTTGCAATACTTTTGAACGTATTCCAAATATATGCAATACTGTATAGCAAATAAGTAATATGTAATACTAAAAATTCAGTGTTGTAATACTGCAGAACACAATGCTTTGAGTATTGTGACCATCCCTGTTATCTTTGCCACGGTAATATGCACAAAACTGTTTTAAGGTTTACTCTGTATCTAACAGATCCGAGGTGTTCAACATCTCCAAACGATATCGGCACTAGTTCTGCACAAAGATTAATACAAGTAGTGCCACACAAACTGCACCCAAAGAGCTAATACAAGTAGTGCCACACAAACTGCACCCAAAGAGCTAATGCAAGTAGTGCCACACAAACTGCACCCAAAGAGCTAATACAATTAGTGCCACACAAACTGCACCCAAAGAGCTAATACAAGTAGTGCCACACAAACTGCACCCAAAGAGCTAATGCAAATAGTGCCACACAAACTGCACCCAAAGAGCTAATACAATTAGTGCCACACAAACTGCACCCAAAGAGCTAATACAATTAGTGCCACACAAACTGCACCCAAAAAGCTAATACAAGTAGTGCCACAAACAGTGTAGACAAAGAGCGAATACAATTAGTGCCACACAAAATTGCACCCAAAGAGCTAATACAATTAGTGCCACACAAACTGCACCCAAAGAGTTAATACAATTAATGCCACACAAACTGCACCCAAAGAGCTAATGCAAGTAGTGCCACACAAACTGCACCCAAAGAGCTAATACAATTAGTGCCACACAAACTGCACCCAAAGAGCTAATGCAATTAGTGCCACACAAACTGCACCCAAAGAGCTAATGCAAGTAGTGCCACACAAACTGCACCCAAAGAGCTAATGCAAGTAGTGCCACACAAACTGCACCCAAAGAGCTAATACAATTAATGCCACACAAACTGCACCCAAAGATCTAATACAAGTAGTGCCACACAAACTGCACCCAAAGAGCTAATACAAGTAGTGCCACACAAACTGCTCCCAAAGAGCTAATACACGTAGTGCCACACAAACTGCACCCAAAGAGCTAATACAAGTAGTGCCACACAAACTGCACCCAAAGAGCTAATACAAGTAGTGCCACACAAACTGCACCCAAAGAGCTAATGCAAGTACTGCCACACAAACTGCACCCAAAGAGCTAATACAATTAGTGCCACACAAACTGCGCCCAAAGAGCTAATACAATTAGTGCCACACAAACTACGCCCAAAGAGCTAATACAATTAGTGCCACACAAACTGCACCCAAAGAGCTAATACAATTAGTGCCACACAAACTGCACCCAAAGAGCTAATACAATTAGTGCCACACAAACTGCACCCAAAGAGCTAATACAATTAGTGCCACACAAACTGCACCCAAAGAGCTAATACAATTAGTGCCACACAAACTGCACCCAAAGAGCTAATACAAGTAGTGCCACACAAACTGCACCCAAAGAGCTAATACAAGTAGTGCAACACAAACTGCAACCAAAGAGCTAATACAATTAGTGCCACACAAACTGCACCCAAAGCGCTAATACAATTAGTGCCACACAAACTGCACCCAAGGAGCTAATACAAGTAGTGCCACACAAACTGCACCTAAAGAGCTAATACAAGTAGTGCCACACAAACTGCACCCAATGAGCTAATACAAGTAGTGCCACACAAACTGCACCCAAAGAGCTAATGCAAGTAGTGCCACACAAACTGCACCCAAAGAGCTAATGCAAGTAGTGCCACACAAACTGCACCCAAAGAGCTAATACAATTAGTGCCACACAAACTGCACCCAAAGAGCTAATACAAGTAGTGCCACACAAACTGCACCCAAAGAGCTAATACAAGTAGTGCCACACAAACTGCACCCAAAGAGCTAATACAGTTAGTGCCACACAAACTGCACCAAAGAGCTAATGCAAGTAGTGCCACACAAACTGCACCCAAAGAGCTAATACAAGTAGTGCCACACAAAGTGCACCCAAAGAGCTAATACAAGTAGTGCCACACAAACTGCACCCAAAGAGCTAATGCAAGTAGTGCCACACAAACTGCACCAACTCTTGCTGCTAGAGTTTCTCCAAACGTGTACACAAGAACTGAGGCACTTGCATTTTGTCATGGTACATAGCTGTATATATGTTTTGGAAGGTGAAAAGTCATTTAAATGATTCTAGCAGTGGAACACTGACAGTATATATTGTATGATGTAAATAACAATTCAGATTATATTTATGATACAAACCAGAAATATTAACTTTTTAACATGGTATCATATAGCTATCCAAGAGGTAACTAGCACAGGCATATTGTGATACAAAAATTATATAAAATTGTATATATGTAGAATAATATTTGTATATTATTATGAAGAATCGCATTTTTATATGAACGCCTATTTATCAGTGTGAATAAGCGGAATATGCTGTTTGTGATGGCAAGAACTTGGTTACCTGGTTTTTAAATTATTTATATTTGCTTGATTTCATGACCTTGATGACATGAGTGTGAACTAATTTTCGCACGCATGCAAACATGCATGCATACGGTCCCGGGGGGGGGGTACTCCCTATACTGAGGTATACATGTATGTGCCGTGCAAATGCCCCTGTTTTTGGCCATTTTTCTCTGTCCAAAGAAAAAATTTATTTTCTCTCTCTTTGTGCCCCAATGAAACCTGATAATTCTCTCTTTCATCGAAGAGGAAATTTCCCAATGAAAAAGTTCTGCCCGGGCTCACCTTACATTTGTAGATATCAGATAAATTGTTCAATAATTCTCTCTTGGTGACCATACATTTCTTGATTTCTCTCTCTCTCTCCATGTGCTCCATGGGGCTATGGCGGCTCAACCCAACCGCTTTGGTATGGCAGTACCCCCCCCCGGGCACACGGTATATGCACTCGTTGAGAGATACTGTACGTTTGTGTAGTACTGTTGTGTCTATAATAATACATGGTTCTTTTATAGGCCACACTTCTATTACAATTATTATACAGATTTACTTGCTATTGTCTTTATTTTTAATGAGTGTTATACAGAAAGTTGATAAAAATGTACGTACCTACGTATGATAAAAACGTAAGTACTCGAGCATTCATCGCGGATCTAGGTACTCGAGCATTCATCGCGGATCTAGGTACTCGAGCATTTATCGCGGATCTAGGTACTCGACATTCATTGCGCCTTGCCGCGGATCGAGTTACTGAAGCATTTCTCGCGGATTTACGTACTTATCACGGCTGGCTGTGGATCTACAAGCTCGCTTCTGAAATCACTTTCAGTAATAAAAAACGTTTCCCCCCATTTTCGCTTACCCGGTATATGCATCGTTCTTCTTCCTTTCATTCTTGAATTTTACATAGATAATCTGTACCAAGATGTCGACATATTCAGCAAGTATCAAACATGCAGCTCGTAATCTGTTCAGGTTAGAGGCACCTGAAAACATGCAGCTCGTAATCTGTTCAGGTTAGAGGCACCTGAAAACATGCAGCTCGTAATCTGTTCAGGTTAGAGGCACCTGAAAACATGCAGCTCGTAATCTGTTCAGGTTAGAGGCACCTGAAAATAGGTCAAAATAACGGGTTATTTCTTCCTGATATGTAACTGATCTAATCGATGTAGTTGTGCACAAAACATTAGTTTATTTTAAACAACATTATTATCATATAAATGTGAATACATTTTAAGGCATATCAGACATCTCAGAAGATATGGGTTTTTAGAGTCCTTACAAACATGGTAATAGTTTGTTTTGTGTGCAACTTGATTAGATTTTTAATTTTCGAAAGTGATTTCAACAGCGAGTATATCGATCGGCGGTTTGAAATGCTCGAGTTCGTCGAGTTTTAACAAGAGATTTAATGTGCCATCCAAGGCAAAGGTTCAGATGGCAAGTGGACAAGGAAGCCATTGGCTTATGTAGAGTCCAACAATTTTCATCTACGTGTAACCCGCCCTCCTGAGATATGTGTCAACCTTGTTTTTAAACATATTCACGCTGCTAGCAGTTACACAATCTGTAGACAATTTGGTCCATTCATTTGTAGTCCTCTGTGAGAACGAGTACTTCCTGATATCCAATCTACACTGATCCTTTACTAATTTTACCTCATGTCTTCTAGTTCTACTAGCTTTCTTGAGTGAGAAAAACATGTTTCTGTCAATATTTTCATAACCGTTCAATATCTTAAAAACTTCAATATGATTTCCTTTTAACCTCCTTATCTCTAGGGTTGTTAAACCACATTCTTTTAGGCTTTCTTTATAACTAAGGTCTCTCAGTTCTGGAATAATTTTAGTTGCTCTCCCCTATATTTGTTCAAGCTTATCTATACCGTAAAGTGGGCAACAGATGACAAATTGTGGCCATGTAACTGACACAAACACAGCACCATAGAAGCCACAGCCAGTAACATTTGTAACTGACACAAACACAGCACCATAGAAGCCACAGCCAGTAACATTTGAACTAAAACAGTGGTGACAGCGCACACAGGTTTATCAATTGGGGCACGCAGCAATTATGACGGTTGCATTGAAGCCCTAAAATTAGGTATATATATATATATCAAGGTCGCAGGTACAGTCCTAAACATCACAACAATCACCATGACTAACCACCACCGTGACCGTCTGCCAGGGTTGAAGTGTAAAGCGCAATGAAAAAATTATACAACTTTTATGTAGCATTCATGTAACAACAGAACATATGTGCTTCCCAACAATGCATACAATGTGGTCATCAGCTTTACATTTATCAGTCTGGGAGCATGTTAGAAATATGTTTGTCCGCATGTTAAGTCACTGCTGTTATATAGTTTCTCCGCTTTATCGGAAGAAATGTCGTTTAACTTCCCAATGTTTTTTTGGAGGACACACCTGCATCACCTTGGACCAGTATGCGCTGCACATATCGCGCGATTCCTCGGTTTGCTCCACAATGTGATCGGAAGGCAGTGATTTCATTGATACAGGTGTAACCACACATTTTTTCTTTATTGCGTTTACTTCCATCAGGTATGCTTTTATGACGGTTCTTCCCGTATTATCACTCACATTTGCCAAAACTGGATGACTGTGGCAATACTTTGACAGCCGGAAGTTTTAATACTATGTTAATGCGAAACAAAAGTCATGGTTTTGTGGTTAAAAGAGATAATTAAAACTAACCATATGCAACTAAAATCAAGAATATCACGCCAGTGGTTTACTCAGAATGTGTTATAAAAGTGGGAGACTCATTTCTCCGAATGTTAACCAGCGCGACCATAAGCGCACGCAGTTCTATAAAATCTGGGTAACCGAGACTACAAGTGACGTAAGAGAGGCCGGCATATACAGAACCAGCGCAGTCTCAAACAATCGTGTTATTTTGCCAGAAAGAGGACTAGTTTAGTAAACAAAAGCCAACATAGGTTACGTAAGTTGAGTTTGGACGCAAATAGCATGCCAGAATAGCACACTTCGCTGTAGTGCAGGAAATCTTGGTCTTGCGCATTCATCTGAGCCAGAAGGTAGGACTACTGGAACTGCCAGTGGCATAGACTGCGCTCGCGAACGTAGTTCACAACAAGTCTTCATAACAACACCCACTATACCAGACATGCATGGCTAAACTTCTGTGGTGAGTCGCGCGATTGTGCGAATTGGTCTGCGCACATTAAACATTCAATGTTTGAACAGGTTGAACAACTGTTGCGCTGTCCACATCAATATGCGAGTTTTGTTGAGTTGCTGACCAGCATGGTCACATGGCACGACTGATCCGTTTAAGTAAAATAAATACAGACTCGCAACACACGCTTACCAGTGTACGCCTGGCATAGCATACTGCACTTCCGCAGAAAAATAACTCAACATCGTCGTACAAATGTATTTTCCGCACTTCTAAATCCTATTAATTCATTTCCACATAATCTTCCACGTAATCGTTTTATGTCAGCATCATTGCCAAACTTTGTCAATAATGCCCGCCCCCCCCCCCATGTCTTTGTACTGGTTCCCTATTGTAAGTGGGTTTGGCAGAAGTATATGCTGCGGTGAAATGCACTCGTGCGTATCGTGAATATTAGTTTACGACATGTAAACACAGTTCACGACCCCGTGAAGTCATTTTACGGGTCGCCAACTCGAGCTGCTATTTAACTGTCGAGTTCTCGAGGTATTGCCATGTTGTTAGCGCCAGTTAGTGAGTTGCTTCCTTCTAAACGTCAGCTCTGACTGCTGTGATGATGGTTGGCCCTAGTCGACGTAGCCCCGCCGGTAAGTCCTGACTGTTGTGATAGTCGACCCAAGTCAAGTTCATATATGATTTATATAAATGACACAGTATTTGCGGGCACTTTGTTCAAATCGGTGCATATGCAACAATAATGTAAAGAACATTAAATAGGGAAGACAGCATTGAAAGCATATAAGTTTTCTTTAAAAGTAAAACCATCTAAGGTCATGGTTTTCTGTACACCACATATGTGATGGATAAGCCTTGGAGTGAGTGGACGAGTTCAACGGTCTGGGTGTTACAATCGATAAATACTTAAATGGGAAGGGTCATATACCCTTAGCAAATAATCTACAGAATTTTTGTAGAATACGCTATAGAATGTTTGCGGACACAAATGTGTAGAATTCAGAAAAGCACGCGAAGGCGTTTATCGACGGCGGCGCAGTGAGACGAGTACTTCATTCACTACGACAAAGACCGCATATATTATCACGGTCGCAAATAATCATGCAGTCATAAACACACATGTGGTCGAAGCCATCAGTTGGCATTCCGCAAAGGGCGACTTTGACATTTGCCCATCACAAAAACTATAAAATCCAGCGAACACGCCCACTCAGCTGGCCCATCGACCAAAGACAACCATTTCTGTAATGCGTCATAATAAGACACATGACCACAAACCGTACAATGTTGAATATAGCTTTGACAACATACAACCTTTGTGTAAGATAAATTTATGTAAACTATTTATGTCAGCATCAATGTCATACTTTATAAATAAATACCCGCCCCCGATGTCTTTGTACCGGTACCCTATTATAAGGGGATTTGCCAGATGTCTATGCTGCGGTGCAATGCATTCGTGCGTTTCGTTAATATTAGTTGACGACATGTAAACATAGTTCACGACCCCAGGTGACACTAGGGTAAACTGTCCTATATTTCGTAAATTTCACGCTGGGGTTGTTTTGCCCAGCAGTCGTGTATAAAACTTTGACCGTCCGGCCACTGCGTAAACATGATAATTATGTTGCTGGTAGAGCAGGCTGCGGTAGTGTGTTGTCACTATGATTCACTGCCTCCACAGTCAACACTGGCTGCTTTGCTGCGACTGTTCGTCCGGCTCATCCCCGATGAGTGGATTTGATTAACCATTTTATTTCTGTGTTAACTTCCTTTTGTGCTGGGACGAACTGTTCTTGCGTCTTAAACATATTTCTCCTGTTCTTCCTCAGTTTATAATCTCCCACGAGCTCCACCACATACGAGTTGGGTACTACCGGATTTATTATTGGCGCCTTCTCGCACCATTACCACATTACCGCTACCAGGAGGACTATAAGGGAACGTAAAGATTCTGGTAACTCCGAGAACATCACACTGCTTAATGCATAGGCCTGTGGTCCTGTTACCTGAA
This sequence comes from Lamellibrachia columna, assembly GCA_963662155.1. Taxonomy (NCBI): domain Eukaryota; kingdom Metazoa; phylum Annelida; class Polychaeta; order Sabellida; family Siboglinidae; genus Lamellibrachia; species Lamellibrachia columna. The sequence continues at coordinate 50,882,928 of OY759271.1, forward strand.
TCTTTACGTTCCATTATAATCCAACAGGTAGCGTGGTGGTGTAATGGGAAGGACCTCTTTTAAGTTTCCTGCGCATAGACACCCCTCCTTCAGACTGGGCCTATGGACCCCCTGGATCTGCCCATGTATATATCTTAACTCCATTTTATATTTAGCAACTATAGTAACCTCATATATTACTATCATATTATTTTTGTGCATACATTTTATTTCCAGGCAGTGATTCGTCCGTATTTTATGGACGAACCAATACGGTTAATAACTCCGTCAACGTGTGTTTTGCGTATAAGCGAAAATATGGGGGGAACGTATTGCCCCATGCAGGTAGCCGTCTATATAGCTGCATCTTGTTCAGCTGACCTCATCGTCCGATCGTCCAACACAAATGTATTCATATTGCTACGGTGGTATGGTAACCGACCACAGCCAGAGGTTTCTTTGACACATAAATTGCAAGGAAAAGCTAAAATGCCTCATGAATAAATATGGTGAACTAATCTTTTTAGCAATGTTTACAGAGTTTGTTGCCGTTTCGGAGCACTTGGCGAGACATGCAGTGTTCCTGAAGGTAGCCAGGCAGGAGAATTTGTCTTGCTGTCTGTGTGTTAAACCATCGTACATAGTTGTCAACAAGTTACATCATCACTGCACCAGGCAGCAATTCCACATGTCATAATGTGGGTCACCACTTTTCAGCCACAATGAGTCTCTTGTTACTAAGCCAATTATCTCTGAAGACGCACGTTCTAAGGATCAACGCACATCATCCATATCCAGACATCCCCACTCAAGCTGCATATATTGTATGGGTGGACGGTTGATGAGAAGGAAAAGCTGGAATATGACTGGACTGAATGTGACATCCTGCTACTAGAGTTTATAGATACTATGTCTGAAAATTCCTACGACACCGACAGCGATGAGGAAACTGACGGAGCTGCTGACACTGAAGACAACTCAACTGCACTGGCCAACTGACTGGTCAGCAATGGTTCCAGTATGCTGACCAAAATAGCCAATTGTAAATAGTATTTAATAAATGTGCCTGTTTGTACCTGCATGCTTATTTGATATACACTGCATGTTATGTGTATATATATTTACGCACGCACGCACGCACGCACGCACGCACGCACGCACGCACGCACGCACGCACGCACGCACGCACGCACACACACACACACACACACACACACACACACACACACACACACACAAGGTAACATCAATAGAGAAACACACGCTTGCACGCGCACAAGTATGTGCGTGCATTTATGCGTGCTTGCATGCCTGAATTCATGCATGTAATTCTTTATTCTTTTTATCCATGCTATATACCGATGATAATGTGAGGAACTTTAACATACATAAAATAAACATATACCTTTCGACCAATACCAAACTTAATAATTATAGTTCCAGGTTTCCATTTATATAAGTTAATTACGACGTTATCGTGATGTAATAATTAACTTCTGTGGCGCCTATATCCTCAGGAACCTTAGCTCATGGAATATTTATAGATTATGATATCATGATAGTTGTATGGCGCCAATGCTGTTGTCAATTATATTTTCCATTATGCTCCAAGATGCTTTCCGCGATAACGATCTTGGCGTTTACATTCAATTTCGCACCAACGGAAACATATTCAATCTATAGCGCCTGAAAGCCACGACCAAGATTACAGAACTACTTGTCCGAGATCTACTGTTTGCTGATGACTGTGCACTCATTGCACACTCAATCAACGATATAAAGATAATCACCGACTCTTTTGCTAAAGCAGCCCGCCGATTTGGACTCACAGTCTAAAGAAAACGGAAGTTATGTTCCAACCAAAGCCTGGCACCAGCCATGTACCACCAAATATTACTATTGACAATGTCCGATTGAATGTCGTGGACAAATTCACCTGTCTGGGAAGTACGTTGTCCGAAAATACAATGATTGTTGATGACATCTCTGCCCGTCTTGGAAAAGCAAGTGCTTCTTTCGGCAGACTAACCAAGCGCCTCTGGAATGAACGTGACGTGTGCCTGAGCACGAAAATCAACGTGTATTGTGCCGTCGTACTTACAACCCTGCTCTACGGATGTGAGGCATGGACCCCACACCGACGACATATCAGACGACAAGATCAGTTTCACATGCGCTGCTTACGACAGATATCAGGCATCAAATGGCAAGATATGGTGCCAAACACTGAAGTACTAGGACAATGCGGAACATGGGGAATCGAGTTCCACATCAAACGAGCACAACTCCGTTGGTCTGGTCACCTGGTCCGTATGAATGATGACCGCATACCCAAGGCGCTGTTCTATGGCCAGCTGAAAACCGATTGCCGAACAAGAGGCAGCCAAAGAAACATATACAAAGACGTAATAAAATCAAAGCTGAAGTCCTGCTCCATCCCTCTTAACACATGGGAAGCGACAGCAACAAATCGCCCTCTCTGGCGTCACACTTGCCACACTGGTTTACAGTATATATATATATATATATATATATATATATATATATATATATATATATATATATATATATATATATATATATATATATATATATATATATATATATATATATATATGAAATTCAAGATGGCGGCCATCTACTACCGCTCACATATATCTAAACAATACATATCTAATATATATAAATGGGTATTGTCGATGGCAAGGGCTCCAGGCACCATTACCAACATGTCAGGAATCATTTTAAATAACATTATGGTGGGAAATTGTGCAATTTATATGGTGGCGGCCATCTTGAATGTTGGTACACTTTTTCTGTTTAGAAAAATTGCCACCCTAATTTTTTAAAGTCTTTATAACGTAAAGATTCAAAGTAAAGTGAAACTTTGCTTTTAATAAACATTCTGCACGAAATTATACAAGGGCCTACATTATTGCTGCAATCTGCAACAACTCACTTCGGGAGGGGCATGGTCCACGTATCTGGCGTTCTGCGTACGTCAGTCCCCTTCAGAAAAAAAAACAACCACCAGAGCAAGTCGAAACGGATCTCAGACCAATCTCCTTAACTGCTGAACTCTGCAAAGAAATGGAAGAGTTCATTGTGAAATGTGTCTGGGACGTTGTACAAGACAAAGTTGACCCAATTATTGGCCATTAAGAAGTCATCCACTACACACACCCTCGTCGACCTACTGCATCAGTGTTATACAAGCAAAGATGCATCCAAGCAGTTTGCTAGGATACTATTACTTGACTTTTCTAAAGCATTTTACCTAATACAATCACAGCATTCTACGTCAAAAACAAAGTTTGGGCTTCCTAATATACTCGTCAAATGGATCGCCAGTTTCCTTACCGAAATTACACAATACGTGAAGCTGTGCAACGCAGCATCCAGCTGGAACCACATCCACGAGGCACAAAGCTAGACCCCGTGCATTTTGTTCTCATGATAAATAACTTACAAATTGATTGATTGCAAATAAATAAAATTATTATTACTGTTATTATAGACAAAAGGTAGAATGGATCGAGTAACTATATTGTTGCCAATACAAGAAAACATAGCACATTAGGTAGAATAGCTAAAGTAATTCTAGTGTTACCATTACAAGAAAACGTAGACACCAGGTAGAATGGTTAACTCGAGGTTTACCATTGCGTGACTACGTAGACACCTGGTAGAATGGTTCTAGAAATAATAGTGTTACCATTATATAAATACATAGACACCAGGTAGAATGCTTCAAGTAACTCGGGTGTTACCATTGCAGGAAAACATAGGCACATGGTAAAATGGTTCGAGTGACTATTGTGTTACATTACCTACAGGATGACATAGACACCAGGTAGAATGTTGCGTGTGTTTCCATTACAGGAAGATGGACACACACGTGGCTCCTCCTGCTGGTATTCTGCGCGACCGAACTCGCACAGGGCAAACTTTGCGTTGGTCCGGTGTGCGAGTACATGTTTGTCGTGCGTCGCACGCGCACCATGACATACGCGTCCGAAAGTAACGTTTTCAATGTCGCTCTAAACGGTAGCAGGCTGCAAGTTGTCAAAAACTTATTCAGGTATGTCAAAATAATTTGATTAGCATCTATGCTGTTTTTTTGGCAGCAATCTTGGATTTTGACCACATTAATCCCATAGGATTGAACTGTTTTTTAAATGACATCTGCAATTTTTTAATCCTGACATATTTTAGAAGAGATTATTACAAAAAAATATACCAACAATAAAATCCTCCTCCTAATAGCCAGTGCACTAGTAGTTAATCAATACGTTTTCGTACTGGTTGCTGAACTTTCACGT